>PVKA01033838.1:0-24004 GCA_004027165.1 Ctenomys sociabilis | reverse complement strand
TCAGCCTGTCCCCCGCACACTTCGAGCTCCAAGGGCAGCTACCTTCCCATCTTTGTCAGCGTGCTGTTCCTTCCGTCGTAAGTCTCTTCAGCCCTTTCTAGGAAAAAATGCTGCATTCTATCCTTAAAATCCCAGCTCAGACACACTCTGCCCCAGGCAGCTTTCTCTTTGCTGCCCCCCTTTGCCTAAAGCACAGTGTACTCCCCCTAACAACACTAAGGTGCGCTCCTAACAGCCCTTCTGTACCGGGTACTTCAGCTCTCCTTACTGAATATCAAATGATTTTGCCAGGAGCAAAGTCAACTTTTTTTTTATAGACCAGGCTGGCCTCCATTTCAAGATGATCCTCCATCTCCCAGCCTCCCCAACTGCTAGGGATTACGGGGCTGCACCACCACACCAGCATTCCCAACCTTTTTTTTTTCATTTATATATTTCATACAGGGTCACACTATGCAGCTCGGACTTGTAGTGATCCTCCTGTTTTCAGCCTCCTCAGCACTGGGATTACAGGTGTGCACCACCATGCCTGGACTAGGTTGCAGGCTCAGCGTGCCCAAGGGGTGAGCTGGCAGGACAGGTGGGGCTAGCAGGGCATGCAGGACCAGGGACCAGGAATTGAACCCTGGTCCCTACCATTGCCAAAGCAGGTGCTTAGTAGGATTAGCTATCTCGCCCACCCCCACCTTTTTTTAAACTACAAAATTAGTGTGAGATTTTCAGTTGGGAATATCATATGAGCATTGAAGTAGTGTAACCAGTTTTTCCTCTGTCTCTTATCCCAGGGCAGGCAACCAAGCACAAGTAGGATCCTAGCTTTAATTAGAGTCTTCATTTACAAGGCTTACATAGCATTTACATCGAAGACTTTTGATGGCTAGGTGAGGGCTCCACAACTTCCCATTGAGTAAATTGAGTTCTCCAGGGCAAAACTTCCTATGTTGATGATAATAGAGTGGTTATCAGACCTTAAAAGCTTTACCTACACATTAAATCACATAACCACCCTGAGAATTAAATATCACTGTTATCACTAAGGTTTAGATAGGGGAACTGAGGCTAAGGAACACTGAATAACCTGCCTAAGGTTCCACAAACCCAAATTAAAGTTTTAATTTAATTTAACCCAAATTAAAGTCAGTAAACATAGCTCTAGAATCTTGGCTTATGAGACAATCAATGAATCAACACTAAACAAATGCATGAGGTCAATGAATTGTATTAGAGTTTGGGATTATTTGGGATAACATTGATGGGAACTTGGCTAATCTATGATGCATTCATATTTGTTCTCCCTTGCAATTGGGGAAAACATGAACACACTCAAAACATAGGCACTGTTAGTGTGCTTAAAAAGCACCTCTCCACAAGACTTTTGTGCTAAGGGCCAGGGATGTAGCTCAGTGGCTTAAGTGCCTGCCTGGTAAGTGCAACGTCCCAAGTTTGATCCCCAGTCCTGGAAAAGGAGTTTTCTGCTGGTCTTTTTCCCTCTCTTAGAGAGGATGGCCTGCAGGTTCAACTGTGGTATCTCAGGGCCTGCTCTGAGTTTTGATATACCCTAGGACATACCCTACGCAATAAGCAGTAAAGCAGTATCAGAGATGCCTTCAGCCTCCTCCATAGCTCACCTCCCGCAACTCCAGCCTTTGGGCCACAGCCTCCAGGCTCTCCTGACCAGTGCTCTCCACGGACAGCGTGAATTCCACGAACTCGTTGTTGAGCAGCTGGATCCGTGCAACCAGGCAGCTCTTGCTGGACACAGTGTAGCGGCGGGTGCGTTTCAGTTTCAATCCAAACGGCAGTGGCATCTTCTCCCTTCCAAAGTGTCAGGCCAAACAAGAAAAAGCAGCCCCACCAAGCCAGAGGGGATAGCCTCGGTGACTCCCTGGTCCTGAAGGGATGATCGCTTTCCAGTGTTCACCCAGCAGCTGCTGACGCCATCAAAAAGCAAGTGAGTCTTGAAAAGCCAAGAGAAGGGGGCGTCCACGCCAACGCTGAGAAAAGAGGAACACCAGTTACACAAACATGGTCACTTGGATTTGCTTTTAAAAATAAAAATCAGTGACACTGTCCCTGTAGAGTAAGCTTTGCTCCTGCACTAGGAAAAGAAGGCACTGCCATTGAGGGCTGGGCCCTGGATCTGACTCCGCCCCTCACTCTATCACTGCTGCAAACCCTGATAACAATCTGGGCTATCGTCAAGGACTAAATCCAGCTCCACCAAAACCCCAGATTTTGTTGTCAGCATCAATGGCTATTCATTTGGAGGAACTCTTTAAGCTCCTCAAAACTCCAAATCTCATGCTTTTATGTGTCCCAAGACTCTAAATGTCAGGACTGGTTATACTATAAGTGAGATAAGAGCAAAACACCTCCAAAAAAAGCAGGGCTGCACAGCCAACCTCCTGAGGCGAATTCACCTTGGATTCTGAATGAGAAATAAGCAATTCCTGTCACATATGGCTGCTGTGATGGTCAGAGGAGGCGAATTCCTTAACAAACAAGTATAAAAACAAATTTGGTTTGCAAATATTAACATCGCCAGAGAAATCCATGGATACACAAGCCAATTATCAAGCAGGGGTGGTGGTGAGAAACATGTCCGGGTAGAGGCGCCTAAATTGGCACGTTCACCTAAGGAAGAGGGAGAGGCCTTCAAAGCCATCCTGCACTGGTAGGGAGCCCGGAGAAGGTTCAACTCGGGCAGCCGGGTTGGTGGTGAAGGCGCAGAGTACTGCGGCTCGCCCGTGAGAGGCGCTCACCACGCGTTGCCGGGCCAACCGGCGCCCTCCGCAGCAGCGGAACTCTCGTCCCCCCGCGGCGTTTCCGGACGGAAGTGCTCGGGTTGGACCAGCCCTCGGCTCCCGGGGTAACCCCAGCGGGGGCCAGCTCCAGCCTACAAGCTGCGGAAAGACTGGCCCGCCTGCTGCTTGGTGTTGGATGCGAAGTCACAGCGCCCCCAAAATATGCCATTTGTAAACCACGCCTGTGGATGGTAGGTAACTTCTAGGCCGAGGCTCACTGGGGACAGGCAGCGGCTTCCCCCGCTGAGCGCGCGCCCCAGCTTAACCGGGATCGATCTCGCACTCTGCCGCGCTCGGCGCTCGCGACGGCGGCTTAGCCCAGGAGCTGGGGAGCGCGTGGGGCAGGGAGGGGGTGGGGCCGGGCCGGAGACGCAGCCAGGGCGTCGCCGAACTAGGCTTGGGGAATCGCAGCCCGCACGTGCGCGAGGCGTCTCGGAGCACGAGGCGGCGTGAAGAGCATCTTGAGAAGTCTAAGACGAATCCTAATAAGCCGTCGCTGTCCTTAAGAAGATTACAAGCATGCTATAATTACATACAGAGATGGAGCTCTAAGGAGGACCGGGCCCCATAGGAGTCTTTGTTTTCTGTGTGCGTGTGTGTGTGCGAGCGCGCACGCACACGCACACGTGTTTAAGCTCTGGTTATAACCCAAAAGATAAAAATAGGGAATAGAAGATCAGAAAGAAAAAACAAAACAAAAGTGCTGCTACAGCATTTTTCGTGTGACTTCTCTAGCTAGAACCATGATAGGATACAGGGAAACAAAAAAATAAAACGATATGGTCTCCACTTGCAGAAGTTTCCACTGCTGTTTGATGTTCCAGGGGTGTAAACTAGATGAAACAAAATGGTAGAGGAAGAACCAAAAAATAATAAGCTCTTAAGCAGAAGACGAAAAAAAAAGTAAAATCAGACTGCCTGATGTAACCAACAGTGTTTGTGTACATTTTAAAAGATTATACACACATGTATACTGACTACCCTTTCATGGGAAAAAGTAATGAATTTTGAGTTGCTATGCAAATTACTCTAACTTGAAACAGGCCAGGTAGGGTGGATGAAGAGACAAGATATTACACATAGGAAAGAAAAGATAAATATTTGATTTAGAGCACATAGTGTTTTGTCACAGAGCAAGACCTATGCCTTGCAGGTAACAGACACTACACTATATAATTTAATTACTTTAAACTGTGATTATGCAAACTCAGAAGTAAAACTTTCACTTGTCCCTGAGATTTGAAATACTTTACAACAGCAGAGAGCTAAGACTTTCTCTTATTTTGCTCATGGATTAAAAGAAGGGATGGGTGTAAGTATCAGCTAGATTTTGTCCCAAGATATATATTTAACGAATGGCTTGCTTTTGCTTATATAAAACCCATTGTGTTAAATAACATCATGTAGTGGCTTACAAAATAATTTATGATTCCCATCTAATTTTTCTGTGCAGTATTTGCTACCAAATGATATGAAATCATGAATGTTTGAGTACAGGAGTAAACTACGAGTAAAAAATATAGACTCTTTCAGGTGTAAAAATAATATGCAATAATTTGAAAGATAGCTGGGACTGCAACTCTAATATAACTACTAAAAGAAATACATAAAATAGCTTTTTAAAAACCATCTTGGAGATACTTTGCTCACAACATTATTATTCCATCAGAAAACAGATAAACGCTAAATTCTGCTTTAGTATAAGTTTACAGAAAGCAATCTGTAATATTTGTGAATTCATTTTAATTTTCTTCTCAACATCATATCCCCTTCCAAAAGTTTCTCAAGCACTTTTTAAGTACAGCTTAGAGCATTTCCTATTCCCTCCTACTAAGGTTCTCACCACGCAATAATTTGCCAGTGGTGTTTTAACATAAAAGAATCACGAAAAGGAGAGAATATTATGACATTTTTAGAATATGAGCTGCATCTATTGCATTCTTAAATCGGACCTGTATCTCGCAAACAAAACATTGGTGCAAATACTGCCCACCATAAAACGCCCTTGAAACAAAACAGACAACTACTATCTTCAGACTAAAATTACTGTCATATCCCAAACTTTAAAAAAAATACTAGGCAAGCAGCGATTGTCACTTGGGAGGGTTCCGAAAGTGTTTTCCACCATACGCTATTATAATAAGGCTTTCTCAGCAAAAAGAAAATAGGACGAGCATGTCAAAAGGCCAATCTAATCAGGATCTGCAGAAATCACCAGTCGTAATTTGCAGATCCAAGAATTCTCTTGCCAGTGTAAACACGCTTTACTCCAGATACAAGAAAAACAAGGCGTTGCCAAACAGTCCTTCCTCGGCACAGTTACCGGGCAAAATTCACACTTACTTATTCCCAGAGGCACAAATATGCGCGAGAGTTTTAAAACCCCGATCCAGGACTCAGCCAGCTACTCGGAAGCCCACGTCCCCTTTCGAAGTCGTCCCAGAGGCCCGGAGCGGACGCGGGCGGGGAGACTCCTCTTTGTTACGCTCGGGCCCATCCTCAGGGCTGCGGGACCGCGGAACCCACCGCCCGCCCGCTCCCTCGCCCGCCCACGCGCTCACCTGCGGCCGCGCCCGCATCCCCGGGGCCGCGCGCCCCGCTCAGCGCCCCGCCCCCCGGCGCCCCGCCGCGCGCCCCCCGCGCCCGCGCCCGCACGCCGGCCCGCGCCGCGGCGCGCTCATCGGGCCCGCGCGCCCCACTTCCTGTCTCCAGCGCCGCGGCCCGCAGCGCATTCCCCCAGCGGGCAGGCGGCGGTGGCGGCGGCGAGGGCTGAGGCCCGGAGCGGGGAGCGACGGGCGCGCCGCACGGGACGCGCGGGAAGTCGGGGACGGACGGACGGACGGACTGGCTGAGGGCGGGCGAGCGGGCGAGCGGGCGAACGGACGGCGGCTGGGGCGGCGGAGCGGCCGGGCGGGCGGGCGTCGTCCTCGTGGGCCTGCCAGGCGCGGGCGGGCGGATCCGGGGAGCGGCGCGGCCGTGACCTCAGAGAGTTGGAATGCGGGCGGCGGGGCGCGGGGGAGGCGCGGACAGCTGCGCCCGGCCGCCCGCCGGGGAGGGGGCGCGCCGCGGCTTTTTTTAATCGTGTGACCACTTATTTTAAGAGTTTCCAAATAAAGCCGGGCTTTTAATAAAAATGAGGGGAGGGGGCTAGTAGCACCGGGCCAGGGGAAGCGTTGTGTTCCTGCCTTAGGATTAGGTGGTGCTGTGCAAAACGCTGCCTAGAGTCCATGCCGGCACGTTGCTTCACCGCTGTTCGTGTAGGGCTTGCTCCACAGGATGTACAGGATTCGTACCCCTGACCCCCGGTCAGCACTGGGTGGGAAAGACCCCTCCCACAAGGTAGTTGGAAAGCCTAAAATAGCCGGTCACATAACCGACAATCCCCCTAAAGTGTTGTGCCCGAATGCAGCACAGAGTAGAGCTGTAAGGATGGTGATCAGCTGCTTCTTTGAAATGCTGCGACGCGCACTAGCTGGGTTGGGTGACTTTGTACAAATTGTTTAGCTCCTTTGTGCCCGTTTTCTGTAAAATGAGAAATAGTAACTAGCCAGGCAACGAGGGTAAAGTCCGTGAATGATTTCATTTAATTCTAGGCCCTATAGTAATGCTCCACATTTTGCTGTTCTGGTTGTTTTTGGTTTGCTTTGTTTTTTATTGGACTACGTTATTGCAATACATAAGGTGTATTGACCCCACCACCGTTACAGTAGTGCTTGATCTCTACTTGTCAGGTAGCAATTGGAGCAGAGTATTTATGCAAACTTGAATTTCAGTGATTTTGTTTCAATACCCGTTGACTCTGGGAAAGCTTGTCCGTGTCTCGTTTAAATCTCACTTTCCACAGCAGTTGTCAAATGTTTATTGGGCGTGAGACACAGTCCTTGTGCACAAAGCACATCTGCGGGGGGGGGGGATGTGATAAACATACACAGAGCAAGGCATGAGTTGGAGCCACTGCTGGGCGCCTGGATCGTGTAGTCGGCTGCAAGACACCTGTATTGCTTATGGGAAAAAATAGGTCAATGCTTTTTATAATGGATCTTTCAGTGGGCCCCAAGGGGTTCAATTTGTGTACAAGGAAAGAAAACAAGATCTGAAATTGAGTCAATTTTCTGGTCTGCTAGCTAGAAATACTGGAATCATATGTGACAGGTCTGCCTGGGTCATCTCCAGCTGTTGTCCTGATTTGTTATGTCCTTTGAAATATCTCAGGAACATTTTCATCTTTTCCCCAGGTGCATGCTAATCCAAACCATCGACATTGCGCATCCTGACTACTGCAGCCAGGGGGTTCACTTTTGTAGCTGGTTCTTCGATTCTCTCTTTTCCCTACTACTGCTGGCTTCCTTTTCTTGGGTTTATCACTCTGCCCAAGTGGACTCTCCGGGTCAGGCTTGACTGCCCTACCCTTAGGGCTTTCTGAGCTGGCCTTTATCTCCTCTCTCCTGGTAGCTCCCTACCCCATCAAGCAGTTTTCCCTGGGCAGCTCTGCCTCCCACGCCCCTTCCCTTGGTCTGAGCCTTCCCCTTCCCTGTGGAGACTTTGCTCCTGAGACAACTTCCTAGCCACTCCATTCCACAATGATCTCCACACTTGGCAGGAACTTTAAAAATTGTTTCATGGAGGCTTCTTTTATATCTCCTAGAATTCCTAGGACGGTACTGGGCAGAGAGTCGGCACTAAATAAAAACTTGTTAATTGAATTGGGAAGAAAATAAAAGAATTTTAAAAATAGAAAATGATCATAAAACCCAAGTGATGTTAAACAACTGAGTTGAACTTCCTCCCTCGCAGTCCACAGATACCATTTACTGACCAAGTACTTAAGCCCTGTTTTCCTTTGGTCGTCTTAATATGGCAGTAGCGTTCCCATGGCAAGGCATGAAAACAACCCCTTCAAAGGGTTAGACACAAAATTATTATTGGCTTATGTTTTCTATGTATGGGAGTGAGGTAATTTATGTGATTCAACCCCAAGAAGTACAAGGGGATATGAAGGAAAATTCTTAGTGCCTTCCTTGCTAGATGCATAGTTCTTCTGGGAATAGCCTTAACTCCTTCCTGCATATCTTTACAGAGATTATATATAGATATTTATATATAACTGCATTTATGTGCTGTATATTTTGTTATCCAGAAAAGAGTTTTGTACATGTCTTTACACTGGAAGGTAATTCTACAGTATGCAATAAAATTGAAAAAAAACCACATAAAATGTCAGGAATGATATTACAGTTTTGATGATCTATTATTCACTAGTATTAGTTTAAAAAAACTTTGTATCTTTTTAAATAACTACTATAGCCCACTATATAAATCACTGTCCTGTGCAAGAATCTAAAGATCATTAATAACCACCACCACCACAGAGAATGTGAGGCTAGAAGCAGAAAAGTATAATCTTTAATCTTGGAATCTTCTTTTTGAGGTCTTCCTACCACATTGAATAGTGTATCAGGTATATCACCCTGGCCTGGGAGATGGCTCAGTAGAATAAGCACTTCCCTGGCAAGCACAAGGGCCTGAGTTCAATCCCTAGTTCAGCCAAAAAAAAAAAAAAAAAAAAAAAAAAAAAGGCTAGGGAGATAGCTCAGTAGAGTAGGCACTTGCCTGGCAAGTGCAAGGTCCTGAATTCAATCCCTGGTACCACAAAAAAAAAAAAGGTATATCACCTTTTCAGCTGTTGCAAAACAGAATTTTGTGTATAGATTTCCCTAGACCATAGGAAATGATGTCATTTTTGTCCACATAGAAAGGAAAATGAAGCCTCTCTGTCTCCAAAGTGATTGCTGTAACAGTAATTCCCAACACAGGGATTTTGATCTAAGGATAGTGATGGTATATGATAGTCACAGTTGAGAAACACCTACCCATGCATCCTACATGTATTAGAAGGCAAGAAGATGGGTAAGATGCATCCTGTTATTGTTGACATCTAGATATCCCCCAAATCCTCATGTGTTCAGAGGCCCAAACTTTGGAAGGTGATTGGATCATGGGGGGAAGTATAGTTGACTTGTTACCCAATGGGGGTCTGGTCAGAAGCAGCATGTCACTGTGCGCATGGCCCAGAAGGTTATGTGTCCCTGATTTCTTCCTTGATTTTCTACTTCCTGTCTGCCATCCTGTGAGCAGTTTTCTGCTGTCATGACCCTATGTCATGCTGTTTTGACTTGGAGCCAGCCAACAGTGGTCTGAATGGTGAGCATTGCTGCAGATATTTGGTATTTTGTCAAAATGATGAGAAAAATGACTAAAGCAGAATTTACTACTAAAAGCGAGGTTGTTGCCATGATACCTGACCATGTGGCCTTTGGAACTGCTTCATGGAAGAGTTTGGAAAAGTTTACAGATGCCTCCTGGAAAAGCAGCCCTAAAGTGCTGTAAACTGAGTGTGGTGGGGAATTCTGGTCAAAGCTCAATTGGGAATAAGTACTCCACAGGCAATTGGACAAAATACCATGTGTGTTATGCTGTGGCAGAAAAATTGTCTACATTTTGCTCATGTTGTAAGATTTTGCAGGAGACAGAGACTAAGGAAGACGGAATAATTAATCTGGCAGAGGAAATTTTGAGACAGACCAATATTTAGGCTGTGGCATGGACACTATTGGGGACTTCTAGTCAGGTGTACATTGTGAATCACAAGAAAATGGCACAGATGAGTGCAGTTTGCATTTCACCAGAAAGGAAGATTCTGTAAAGTTGAGACCTTTGAAGCAGAGAAAAACTTGGTTACTGCAAAGACTTGTATAGAAGATAAGTACTTTCATTGAAACAATAAAAAGGATGCCTCAGGAGCATATAAAGTCCTAGCCAGCATCCATCCTACACAGGCTTAAATTTACAAAGGTAAAAGACTGCTTTGAAAGGAGAGCCCTAGGGCTCAGTGCTCCAGAATGGACACCTAGGAAATTAGTTCCCTAGAATGTGGATCACAGTGTTCAGCCATCCAGGAACTCATAGGCCAGTGCAGCCATGACTCACAAGGGTCTGACTATTGCTGGTGCAGACAGCAGACCTTGGTGTCATCCACAGGGTGCTGGTTGTACAGGCATGCAGCGTGCAAGAGTTGTGTGGTCAGAAAGTCTTCTCCCCAGATTTCAGAAGATGTCCATCCAAAAGCCTTATGTGCTCAGAGGTCAAACCTTTGGCAGTTTTGGTTGGATTATTGGGGCAGTATAGCTGACTTGCTGTTAGGAGGTAAAATCTGATCAGAAGAGGCAGGGCAGTGTGGGTGTGACCTAAAAGGTTCTATCTCCCTTCCTAGCTCCTCCCTTGACTTTTTCCTGTGAGAAGCTGTCCTTGACATGACCCTGTGCTATGCTGTCCTGTCTTGGAGCCACCTGACTATGGCCTGAAACATGAACCAAAATAAACTGTTCCTCCTTTTACTTTCAAGCAGAAGAAATCTTGTCTCAGTAATGAGAAAAATGACTAAGACAATTCCTGTTCTTAAGAAGCCACCAGATGAAGAAGTTAAGGTATAAATCCCATAGGCAAGGAGGAAATGTATGTGGGTGTTTATGGTCTAGGTAGATTAGTAATGCCTGGTTAATTGCTTCTTGAGTCTGAAAGGACAAATAAAAGTTCACCAAACAAAAGAGAAAAGGCATTAAATCTGGAAGCAACTTCTCTCAAATTCACACACACGCACACACACACACACAGACACACACACGCTGTGTGAAATCCAGCTGAAATTTTACCCTGAGAGGAGGTTGGAGATGCCACTTCTCTCAAATTTACACACACACACACATACACAGGCTGTGTGACATCCAGCTGAAATTTTACCCTGAGAGGACATTGGAGATGCCAGGGAAGCCTTGTTGGAGGACGCATGGCTCTGTGGGTGGGGTTAGCAGCTAGCCTTTCCTCAACTTCAAAGGCAATCTTTTTTTGAATCATTGTCTCTTTTTGGAAGATAACTCAAGACCCCTTTGAGACAGCATTGTGGTTTTCTGAAATCTAATTCTCACATCATCCTATACAGGAAATCATGTCACTTGGCATGGTCCAGTTTAGGTTTTTTTCAAACCTAATAAATACATGTACCCAAGCCAGACTGGTGGTACACACCTGTAATCCCCACACTGTGGGCTGGGATGTACCTCAGAAGTAGAGTGCCCCTGGGTTGCATCTCTGACACCACCAAAAAGAAAATCTACCTCCTTCAGCAGATGTCTCATGGAGTTATCTTCCTGCAGATATGATGTGGTTTGTGAAACTGCAACTTCCAAGAGAGCACTTAGAATAGCCTCAAGCTCCCCACAAGCAACCAGCCCCATGCAGCTGCTCCTCTGTCATCCAGACCCTGAATGTTCTGGCAGCTGACTGTGTTTGATTATAAGACAGCCTGCAAGACTCATCTATAACTGTAAACTTACTGTCCTAAAAGTTAAACTTTTCCATCTTTTCAGTGCTGTAGATCAAACCAAGATCCTTACACATGCTAGCCACTGAACTACACTGCACTTTTAACTTTCTTGAATATATTTAAATAAATGCTCCTGTTTTGAATACATTCCCATGAAAATATTTTCCTACTTTTTTTTCCTTAATAAATTGTCTTTTCAGTATTATCTAAGTGGTAATCTGATGATGTAGGTCTCTGAGAGAGCATAACATGCTCCATGGTTTAACAGGTCCTGAATTCAGTACCCAACACCAAAACAAAGATGGAAAAGTTTGACCACTAACTTTTTTGACTGCTAATTTTGTAATAGTACAATTATTGGGAAAATGTGTTTATGGTTCTTAGAGAGGAAATGACAGGTAACAGAAATGACTCGTCTGTCTAGGTTTTTTTGTTTTGTTTTGTTTTGTTTTTGTGGAACTGGGGATTGAACTCAGACCTTTGCGCTTGCCAGGGAAGCACTTATTCTACTGAGCCATCTCCCTGTCTTTAGGATTGTGAATGTCATCAAAGTAGAGACTGTTCCTCTTTGTGCTCTGGCTGGAAGCACAGTTTCTGCTCAGGATAGGCATTTAATTTTTTAATTAAACAGTGCAGCTATGAGCCAGGCACTGTTTGGAATGCTTCACAGATATCAACTTACGTCATCCTCATAAAAAAACATCTGCAGGAGAAACCAGGGTCATATCTATGCCACAGATGAGGAACTTGAAACCCAGAGAGAATAAGAACTAGCCTAAGGCCTCGGAGAGCATGGCCGAGCCACCATCCAAGCCCAGACAATCTGGCTCCAGGGTCCCCATTCTCAGTTGCTACACATTGATGCTCATCAATGTTGAATGAGTGTGTGATCCCTGCGTGTATCCGTGAGGAATACTGTGTACGTTAGGGCTTGATTTCTTTTACCCTACAAGTATTTACAGCCGGGTGTGGCGGGATGCATCTCTTGCGAGCAGTCAGCAGGCTGAGCCATGAGGGCAAAAGGTTGAGGGCCAGCCTGGGCTACGTAGCAAGTCCCTGTATCAAAACCAAAACAAAATTTGGAAGTGTGTGCTGTTTAGTATTGAAATTTGGGGACAGTGGCAGTGGGTGTCACACTAGGAGTTGAACCTGGGACTTCACCTCATAGTTTCATATTTGTTAGACAAGCACTCTACCAGCTGAGTTACCTCTCCAGTCCTTTTCTGTTTGTTTGCATGTATGTATGTATTTTAGAGTTTTTGTTTTAATATATTTGGTACAGGGCCTCACTACACAGCTCAGACTCGTAGCGATCCTCCTGTTTTCCGCCTCCCTGCTGCCGGGATTATAGGTGTGCGCCACCATGCCGGGTTTCAGTGGCCGGCTAAGGGAGCCATGTGGTGCTGGGGATCCTGCACTTGCCTCTGCAGGCACTTAGTCCACTGAGCTATCTGATGGATTCTCTGTATTTTAAGTTTTTGAGACAAGGTCTGCCTATGTAGTCCAGGCTGATCTGAACTCACTGTGTAGTGCAGCCTGGCCTTGAATTAGTGCCACTCCTGCTGCCTCAGCCTCCCAAGTGCTGGATTGAAGATATGTGCCTGGCTTAGTTATTTTATTTTTGAGACAATGTCTTAATTCATTCAGTTGCTGGTGTTGGGCTTGAATGTGAAATCTTTTTTTGCCTGGCTCAGGATGCCTTAAGGGCAGGTCTGGTAAGGGATGAGGATCTGGGATAGAACCACAACATTCTGAGATTGACTGCATTGCTTAAGCAGGAATTTAAACAGCTTAGCTAATGGGCAGACCCCCCTTTTTTGTGGTACCAGGGATTAAACTCAGGACCCTACACTTGCCAGGCAAGTGCTTATTCTACTGAGCTATCCCCCCAGCCCCTCAAATGTGAAATCTTTCTGTCTCAGCCTCCTATAGTACTGGCATTGCAGGTGTGCACCACCATGCCAGCATCCCTGATCCCTTTTAACTTTTATTTTGAAACAAGGTCTGACAAAATTGCCCTGACTGCAGGGCTGGGGAGATGGCTCAGTGGAATAAGCACTTCCCTGGCAAGTGCAAGGACCTGAGTTCAATTCCCGGTACTGCCAAAAAAAATTGCTCTGACTGGCTTCCAACTCAAAATTCTACCCTCGCTCAAGCTTCTGAGTACTGGAAGGCGTTTCAGAAAATATATAAGACCTACTGAGAGTAATTTTGCTAAGAAAGACAAACACCAAATGCACACATGAGTTGAAATTGTCATTACAGAGTGGATAGTTCCCATATAGACATGATGATAATCCCAAAGTAAGGATTAGATAAAATTATAAAAGAGGCAGTTGCCGACAGAGCCTGTTGGCCATATAATTCTCTCTCTCTCTCTCTCTCTCTCTCTCTCTCTCTCTCTCTCTTGCTCGCTCTCTCGCTCTCTTTCGGTGTGTGTGTGGGGAGGGTGTTGCATTAAGATACACCCTGTGTCCCTTGTTTATTTTTTATTTTTGGAACTATCTCACTAGATTGCCTGGGCTGGGCTCAAGCTTGTCTCAGCTTCCTAGAGTGTTGGGAGCCCTGATGGGCACCCTAATACCTTCTGTTGCTGATTTCTGTTTTTGTGAGACAGAAAACAGAAACTCACTATGTGGTTCAGGCTGGCCTTAAACCTACTCTGTAGCCCAGGCTGGCATCACATTTGCTTCAGTACTCCTGTCTCAGCCTCTGGAGTGCTGGGATTATAGGTACATGCTACCACACCTGATGGCCCATAATTCTTACTGTTCTTCTCCATAAGAGTGGATTATATCTAGCTATTGAATAGGTAAAGATGAGGGGGTTTCACATATATAAATGAGGTCCTAATTAGTTGATTTTTGGGTCAGGCCTTGAGTGAGCCTAACTTAATTAGAGAAGAGTCCTTAAAAGAGAATTGAAGTCCTTGCTGAGCTCTGAGGGAAACCCCATGGAACTGGGTGCAATCTCCAAGGCTTCAGGGCAGCCTCCAGATGACAGGCAGCATAAAGACAGCACCCTTGTGCATGTATCTTAAGAAAGTGAGCTCCTATTTGTGCTGGTATCGGTCCAGGCTGACAATGTTTGTTAAAGATTCAGGGAGACTAAAGAAAAGATTCTGAGCTATGGACATGCCTGACGTCCTTTTGCTTTCTCAGTGGCAGGTGGAATAATGCAGAGGGATCCCCCTGCCTTATGTACCACCTCACACAAAGCCAGTGAATTGCTGAAAAGCTACATGACAGAAACACCTTGTTCACATGCTCCCTGGTGTGCACGTGAAGGCTACATAATCTGTGCTGGTTCCCCAGGAAGCAGAAGACCAAGGTGAGAAACCTGTGTTCGGCCATCTCAGGCATCCTGAGCACCTATTCCACCCTACTGAGAGGTTTCCACTTTGCAATCTACCAGTGACTCTTCTGCATGGTTCCTTCAGGAGGTGGGTAAAGTGTTGTACCCATGATCACAGCGATATGGTCTGCAGCGTCAAGCCACTAATAAGCAAACCCCCACCCCATGGCTAGGGCATGTGGTCATTGTAAAGTTAGGGACAACCACTATTCTTACAGGGACAGCCTCATAATGTGTGGTAGTTACAGCTCTCCAGGTGAACTCATGTGTTATGGTTTGTGTCTAGTTGTCCCCACAAAGCGTCATGCAGTCACTAGGGCAGCTTCTAGAGTTTGTGATTAATTCATGATCCAATGCTGGGATTATGGGAATGAGTGCTACACCTGCCCTGGGGCTGAGAGCCTGAATACCATAGAAGAAAAGGAGAGAGGTTTGCGAGCTGCCACAGCCCCTGCTCCTCCCTTTGCTCTTTGCTGTTCTCTGCCTCCATGTATGTACTGCTGCCCTCTGCCATGTGCTGTCCGCCTTAGAGCCAGCTGAGTAGGGACCAAAACCTCAACTAACTGTGAGCTAAATAAACCTGTCTTTCCATGCATCTATGTGTCAGGCATTTTGTTCCAGCAATGAGAGGAAAGTAACTGAGACACCATGGAATGCCTGATTGACATTGGCATGTTTATGGGATATGCACACACAACATACAGAACCTGTCGGGGCACATATGCTGCCTGCAAGCCTGTGGGAATACCCAGTGCCCTGTTGCTCTGCAAGCAGCTTTACATAACTGGTGCACTTCATCACTGCATAATTCTAAGGCCCATGGAGTATAACTTAAAAAACAAATGGGTGGCAAGCAAGACAAAAGCAGTAACTTCAGTTTATGTAACTATGGTACTGCCCTACGGGAAGATGGCTAGTGGGTGACACTCTCAGTGTCCTGATCTGAAAAGCTTCAAATTCCTGGGCACAGGAGAGAAAGTTTTCAGCATTTGTCCTGGGAGATGTGGCCATTCCCATGTGCAGCACCCCTTCCGGTTGGCAGGCAGGTAAGGCTGACCATCGAAGTGGCATACCCATGGAGATTACATTTTGGCACCAGGGTGGGCAGTGATTTAGTTTTATTTCTGTGACCCTATTTTTCCTCATCATCCCTTTGGGAAACATTTGTACATTGAGCAACAGGAGTCTGCCCTTCGCTGTACCCACACCAAGCAGTGTATGCACAGAGGGGCAGACCTTGTCCTTTCCACTGCCTTTGAGGTGAGCATTCTGAACCATTCACACAGAAAGCTAGTGCAGGGATGAGAGTAGTTCACCTGTCCCAGTACCATAGCAAACACCTGCACCCTGGTTTTGTTACAGATGGTAAACCGATGGTCCTTGGATTAACAGGTAAGCTAAGTCCAATTCTGCACTGTCACAGGCCCAATCTTCCATGGAACACCGACAGCATGCTGGTAGACAGCTCAGGACATACCCAACAGCTTGTTTGACTGGCAACAGCAGCATATGTGTGAGCCCAAGTTCATGGTTTGTGTCTAGTTGTCACTCCAAAGCCTTATGCAGTCATCAGGCGGGCTTCTAGAGTTTGTGATTAATTCATGATCTGAAGCTAGGGTTGTGGGGGTGAGTGCTGCTGGGATTATGGATGTGAGTGCTACACCCAGCCTGGGGTGAGCAGCCTTCGTGCATCATAAAGAAGTAAGAGAAGCTTGCTCTCTGGCACTGCTCATCCCATTTTGCTCTTGCTGTTTTGCTGTTTTATGCTGCCAAGAACTGTTGCCATCTGCCATGTGCCACTGTGCCTTGGAGCCAGCTGATTATGGACTGAAACCCCCACAAATGGAGCTAAATAAGCCTGCCTTCTTTAATTTTCAGTGTCAGGTATTTTGTCCCAACAATGAGAGAAAGGTAACCAAGACACCAAGCAACTAATATATTGCCATCAGTGTTTCTAGGGGTGAAAGAACACAGTATTTAAAGGGACTGGTAACAGTAGCTCCTTAATCTCCTGCAGGGTACATGCAAGTTTCTCATCTGAGGATTGGAGGTTAGCAGATAAAGGTGGGTTACCTGGCTTTTCATACCACACTTTCCTTGCTAGGATTGTGGTATCTGGAGGCTCAACATGTAGAAAGAGAGAAGAGGGCTGGGATGATAGATCAGCTGCTAAGCACCTGCATAGCAAATGCAAGGACCCAAGTTCAATCCCTGGTACCACATGCTGTGCTGGTTTCAGAATCCTGGACGTGCTGTGCCAGCTACTGAAACCCAACAGTGGTGCACACCTATAATTCCAGCATGGAGGAGGCTGAGACAGGAAGATCACTATGAGTCTGAACTGCATAGCAAGACACTGTATAAAAAAAAAAAAAGTAGAGAGCTCATAATGAACCATAGTGACAATACAAAGGTATCTCTCTTTTTTTTTTTTTTTCCGGAACCAGGAATTGAACTCAGACCCTTGCGCTTGCTAGGGAAGCGTTTATTCCACTGAGCCATCTCCCGAACCCCCAAAGGTATCTCTTAGAATTGCCTTCACCCTGGTGTGAGAGTATGTGACTTTTTGGTACCAAGTGCTAGTCAGCCATGGGGTTGTTTGCAGATTACAATCTAACCTGGCTCCCCACAGAACCAGCAGTGCCCCCAATCACATGTAGGGAGCTCAAGTTGTCCACAGCCAGGTCCAAGCTTCTGTTTGTCCAGGGTGCAGGGATGTTAGTGCTGGCAGCAAAATATCATCTTGATGACCCACGCCAGGCTTCAAAAGGGTCAGTGGTTTTCACCTGATGGAATGGAGGGTGCTCCACTGGCGCAACACCCCTTCTGCAGTTCATTCATTCCAGTTGGGTAGCACATACCTTAACTGGTGGAGCATTTGTGTCCAGTACGGGATTATGTCTTTCAGACCTTGCTTTAGAAACTCAATGTAGGCAGGGCACGTGGTGCACACCTGTTATGCCAATGCTCAGGAGGCTGAGGCAGAAGGAGCTTGAGGCCAACATGAGAGTTCAAGGCTAGGCTGAACTGCATAGCGAGAGCTTGTCTCAGAAAAATAAAAACCAAAGCCAAAACAAAACAGCTGATTGGAGCACTGGGTCATCCCGGCAGATGTAGGGTTATATAAAGCACATGGAAGAACAACACAATGCTCATACCCTTAGCCCTTGTTGTACTTTCACAGCTACAATATGAGTTCATTGGTCACTTTCAATAATTATGGGCTGGCCATATGTGGTATGTAATCAAGCCAAGGTGTGCAACCCTGTGCCTGATCAGGATGCAAGGTCAAATAAGCTGCCAAGTGTTTTGTGGCCACATGCACACAAGTACCCAGGTGGGACTTCCCTTCTGATCTTGGAAAGAGGCTGAAGATATTGACATTGACTCATCACCTGCTCAAGAATATTCATCCATGGTCACTATAGGTCTCCAGGATGTGTGTGTGTGTGTGCATGCACACGCTTGTGCAAACATACTATACACTGCCCACAGGCAGCCTGACCTCAGCCAGCATCACAGGGAGACTTCCATCATGCACGGTAGCCCACATGGCTTTTTGTCCTGTATGCAACAATTGATGATATAGTCACAAGGCTGTGTTCACTCCTGGGACTTTTTCTAGCCACCTCACCTTGGCCAGGTGTCCACTTCATCATTCCCAAAGGATGCTAAGGGGTTGAAACCAGTGACATGATGCCTGCTTTTTTAATTTTATTTTAGGACAAGGTCTACAGGGTCTCTCTGCGTAGATCAGACTCGTAGTGATCCTGTTTATAGTCTCCCAAGAGCTGGGATTACAGGTGCACGCCACCATGCCCATTCCTAATTGCTGTGTCAGTACACCTCTGGGGGTGGAGCTGGCACTGTAGCCCTGAGGACTGAACTCCTGACCCCTGCATCTGCCTAACAGGCATTTTAATCTGCTGAGCTATTTGGCTGGCCCTATTACCTCTTTTTGATGGTCCACGGCCCACTGATCTTTCCAAATGGCCCAGTCCCAAAGAGAGTGATGCTTCATGACCCATCATCATCAGTGACGTGTGGTGTGGTGAGCATAGGGTCAGTCCCTTGTATACCAACAGCTGTTAGTGCAGATTGGAGCATAGATGACTAATGTATTATTACCAATCCAGATAGCAGGCAACTTGACCCGTTGGCTGCTTTATCTAGTTCCCATGTCAAACCATAATGTGCCAGTTGGGTTGAGGGCTGTGTAGCCACAACTGTCAAAACAGCTTATTTTGCACAGCTTGTGACATAAGTATATGGGGCATCTTGGGAATAGGAGCTACTGCTTCTCCTATAGGATTGCCTGGGGCTATATCCTATCCAAAGGTGGAGAATCTTGGGCCTCCAGTGAAATGTATGGCACCAGCCCTAGGACCTCTTGCACCTCCCCCATAGGGGGCTAGTGAATAGATTACTGTGCTCTAGCACGTATGTTCACAACTTTGCCAATATGGAAGTCTCGGTAGTACTTTCCTGGGCTTAGTAGTCCAATCTTGGACCCAACCCACTCTCAGGTAGGGGATTTAATGTCCACAGGACTGTCTTAGGAATGCTTTCAGCAGCTATCAGAACACAAATAATGGCCAACTGTTTCTCTGTTAGTGAGTATCAGCTCTTAGCCCCTTGCCACAGCTGGAACCAGAACCATATCAGTGCTACACCTATTCTCATTTCAGTTGTGATGCTCCCCTAAAACCATTCATGGTTATAGACATCCAGCTTGTATGATTGGACTAAGTCAAAGACATCCAAGGCTTGAGTCAGTTTTGTTGTCCTTTCTGCAGGCTTAATGGACACATATGCCTTTAAAGGCCACTTTTGGAGATCAGTTCCAGAACTATGTTTCTCTGTTAGCTTACATAGGAAACATAGCACCTAGCCCAGATATGACACAAAAGCTCTCTAATAGCCCAGCAACCCTATGAAGGTCTGCAACTGCTTTACCATGTGTTGTAGTTAGGATTTACAAGAGAATGAATTTGATATAGAATATATAATTTATACAATTGTTTTATAATATCCAAAGAGTCAAATATGAAGGAAATCTGTTCACACACTAGAGATACAAATGATCTGAGAGCCCGGATTCATGGCAATGTCTTTCATGCATCCAGCTGAAGACCTAGAGTCCATGACAACATCCTCCATGATGCCAACTGGAGGCCTAGAGCACATAATAATGTCTAATGCAAGTCTGTATCAAGAATCTGCACTAGAAAGGCCCAAGGTGGTGGTGAAAGCTAGAAAGTCTGTGCCAACGGGGTGAAGGATCTGTGCCATCACGCACAGGCTGAGGGATTTGCACTGGAGCTCAAAGTAAGGACCTGAGCTGCCCCAGTGAGGATGTCTTCATGCAGGCTAGATCCACAGATCTGTGCTGGAAAGGCCCAAAGGTCAGTGGTGGAAGCTAGAAAGTCTGTCACACTGCAATGAAGCACCTAGGCTAGCAGGTGAGAAATCTGTGCTGGAGCCAGGAAGTGATGCTCAAAGTAAGAGCCAGAGCTCCACTGAAAATGCCACGGCCATCCTCAGTGAATGTGAGGTCCTGAGCTCTTCCAACAATGTGGACAGGCAAGTTCCCATCAGGAAAGCCAGTGCAACAAGCTTCTTCAGGAATGAGAGCAGTGCACTATCTTTCCTTTCAGAGCCAGGAAGTGATACTCAAGGTGAGGACTGGAGCACCACAAAAGTGAACTACAGCTGTTGTTAGCAACAATGAGGTCCTGAGCTCCTCCTCTGATGAGAATAGCCAAGTTCACCAGAAAGGCATGACAAGGTGCTCCAGCAGAACAGCCCAAGAGAACTAGCAGCTTCCAATAGCTCCCAGCAGCTTCTCCAAACAGCTTCCCTAACAGACTTTCAATAGCTATTCTAGTTCTGCCTCTTATGCTGCTAGCAGCAATCCTCAGGTGGGCCTCCCACACACAGCACCATACTAGCTCAGTTTATCTGGGTGTAGCAAGCTGACCACCAGCTGGTAATCCATAACAGGGTCAACAGAAAAGAAAATATTAGTCAAATCTGCTACAGAGTGAGAGGGGTACCCCAAGTCATGACAAAGGCAGACCATCCAGGAAACATTAGGAATGTCCACTGGCCACAAAGGCAAATTATGGGAACTATGTGCTGGCCAGATAATTCCTATGTTTTCTAGTTCCTAGGTTATCCATTGATTTCATCATGTCTGCCTGGCAGGCAGAATTCCTTCACAATAAAGACCTTTTGGGGCTCATAAAAATTGAAGGGGAGGTCTTATATGGCTTCCAACCACCATCTTCACAGTGTGTACTAATCTGCAGAATTCCCCTATACTAGTCTGGCCTCACAGTTCGTGGAGTATATCAACTTCTAAGACATATTCTGGTATTGGAAGCATATATACCATATTCCCTAGGGGGAAAATGACCTACTTCTAAATACATAAAGTTTTCTACTACCTTGGTTCTTCAACCACCTTAACCGTCTATATTTGGATGGGGCCCTGGAACTTCTCCAGGTTCCCAAACAACAGTGTCTACTACACTGTTTCAGCCCCACTGTCTACTACAGCTAGAACCCATTGGACATTGGTCAGGAGCAAATGCCTTACTAGCTGCGTGTGAGGTCTCCAGTCCCCATGGTTCCCTGTTCAATGAACACCTTGACTTTGGCCCTATGGAAAGGTGAAAAGAAAGTGCTGAGAACAGGGAGTGATCTTCCAAAATGATGGCCTGAGCCATGGTGGTAGGATGGTTACTCTTCTTTGCACTTGTGCCCCTCTGCAGGCAAAGAATCTTTGATCCTTTTAAAATTGTCTCCATAATACCCACAGCTCTGTGGCATTCATGGCCTTCCTGGGATTGTCTATGACGCAGTACAGATGCTACAGACTTGCCTTCTAGTCTCAGCCTCCACTAGGCTGGCCACCATAGTAATCATATCATTAATCTGCCACCTCACATGGAGCCAAGATGACCATGAGTGCCCCCAGAGGAGGAAGAGGAAGCATTCCAGAGGATCATGACCCTCTTCACTGCTGTGAGCCATTCATTATCAGGACCGTGGGTGTTACCATTAAACATCACCTGCCTCCCACCCAACTCCCATGGGACCTGTAGAAGGTCAGAGAATGGCTGCCATTTACTTACTGTATCTGTCACCTCCCTCACATTGGTCCACACAGTGTATGGATGTCTGCCATAAGCCAAACAAACATAGAATGATTCTCTTGTTTGCAGCTACTGCAAACCATACCAACAACTGTTCTGCAACTGCTGCCTAAGAGAAGCATAGCTAGTGATTGAAGCTTCCTTGTCCATCACTTGCCTACTATCCAAAATACCATCCAACCCTGAACTTCACACTTGCAGCCAAGGTGTCTGAGGCTGTCTAAGCTGCCTTCCCAAATCTACTAGCTCAGCTTGGCTGTAGAGTGGTGCATGGTGAACTCAGTCATTTAGGCAGGGCCTGCAGCCATGTTGTTAGGTGCCATGGGCTGCTGCTGCTTCACCACCAGACAGACCTTCCTGCATGGAATTGGCAGAGTATCTTTAGCTTCTCAGTTGCCTGTGTCCTGTGTTTGTGAGTTCTACTGTATTATCGACACATGTTCCTTCAGAATTCAATGTGCAAGCAGCAGCTATCTCTTTTCCCAACTCTCTAATGTAAGTGTTTCATCCTAATGAGGTTTCTGCTTTAGTCCTGAGGACAGTAAGAAGCAACTCCTGCACCACCTCAGCAGCAGTAAGGACAGTCATCTCCAGGACCCTTCCCATGACTCCTTGGTGGTCTTCCTCAGGACTTCTTCAGGAGCCCTCCCATCTTTCTCTGTCAGGACGGGTATTCTATCCACCTCTGCCTAGGGCTGAGAAGGGAGCTATGTAAAGAGGAGGGTGGCTGCCCTTCTATCCCACCTGGGTGAGAAGAGGGCTCCATAGTGGGATGCTATAAATATTGCCAACTACACCAGTTGTTCAGCCACTAGTCCAAGCTGGGAAAGTTCATTTGAGATTTGGGCGGTCCAGAGAAGGAACACGGAGCCATAGGAATGTCTGACATGCCTTCATGATCTCTGTGATCTAGGGAACACCTCTGAATGCTCTCACTCCCTCTCATATGTTACTCAAAGCTGAAAACCTGCGAAGAAGCTTATGAAAAACGTGTTATGATTTGTGTTTAGATGCACCCCCCCCCCCAACTCCTCATGTTCTTATAGGTAGGGCTTTTTGGAGCTGGCTGGATCTAGGGCTTGTGATATCAGAATTAAAATGTGTGGTAGTAAATTTATCCACTGATTAGAATTTGCATAGTTCTGTGTGTGGAGGTAGGTGGTACCAGTCAATAGGCTTATAGCCTGGATGTATTGGAAGAGGGCAGAAAAGAATGCCGACATGGTGGTGCAGGCCTGTAATCCCAGCACTCGGGACACTGAGGCAGGAGGATTGTTGTGAGTTTGAGACCAGCCTGGGCTACAAAATGAGCTTAAGGCCAGCCTGAACTGCATAGTGAGACCCTGTCTCAAAAAGACAAAAAAAAAAAAAAAAAAAAAAGGCAGAAAAGAGGGCAGGCTTGCTGCTTGCTGCTTCTTGCCTTCTGCCTGCCACACCATGGACTATTTCTCCTCTATCATGCTCCTCTGCCTTCTACCCTCTGTCTCATGTCTCATGAGGGTAGATTTTGATCTAGGGTTTGTTAAAAAGTACTTTGTAAAAAATACTTATGTCAATAAAATAACTAGATATATAAGTTTAGAAGAAGAAACAAATTCACTTTATTGGCAAGGGAAGAGAAATGGGAAAGAAAAAATATTTTATTGGAGAAAAGAAAAAAAATAGATGTCTACCTTGTTGGGGTAAGGAAGGGAATCGAGAGCTGGCACTCAGGGGTCTTTGCTCTAAGATTCTTTCGTTACATGACAAGAAAGGGACTGTCCTTCTTGCGAGTTGGTATAACTTGATTGGCTAGTCTGAGCTTTGGCACCCCTGATTTAGCTACTGTCTCTTCCATTGCCTATCAGTAAAATCTTGGAGGCACTTCGTTGGTGCTTTGTGTTGTCCAGGTGCTTCTCTTATGAGATTCATAGCAGAGTTACATGCAAGGCCGAATTACTAGAAAGGATATATGTGCATTATACTGTATTCAAACTGAGATAATAATATATATGTGTATTTATATATATGGCTGCATGAATGTCTACGTGTTAGTGTATCGTTCACATACTGAGTTCTGTGATAGTTTTTAATGTTTTCTCCCTCTCCACTTTGCTTTTTGTGGGCTTAATTCCCTTGCCAATAAAGTGAATTTGTTTCTTCTTCTAAACTTATATATCTAGTTATTTTATTGACATAAATATTTTTTACGAAGTACTTTTTAACAAACCCTAGATCAAAATCTACCCTCATGAGACATGAGACAGAGGGTAGAAGGCAGAGGAGCATGATAGAGGAGAAATAGTCCATGGTGTGGCAGGCAGAAG
>PVKA01033837.1:0-24005 GCA_004027165.1 Ctenomys sociabilis | reverse complement strand
ATATAGTGTTGGAATCCTTAGCAACAGCCATTAGAAAAGAGGGAGAAATAAAGGGAATAAGAATAGGAAAAGAAGAAGTTAAATTATCACTATTTGCAGATGACATGATACTTTACTTGGAAGACCCCAAAAATTCCACCAAGAAACTACTAGAACTGATAGGGAAATTCAGTAGCATAGCAGGATACAAAATCAATACCCAGAAGTCAATAGCATTCCTCTATACAGATAATAAACAGACTGAAATGGAAACTATAGAAACAATACCTTTCACAATAGCACCGCGGAAAATGAAATACTTTGGGATTCACTTAACCAAGGAAGTCAAAGATCTTTTCCATAAATTTCGGTAAGTTGTACTTGCATTTTCATTGAATTGTAGATATTGTTGAATTTCTTGTTGAATTTCTAGTGCAACCCATTGATTGCTGAGTAGGGTCTTGTTTAGTTTCCATGAATTTAGTGGGTTTTTCTGGTTTCTTTTGTCACTTATTTCCAATTTCATTGCATTGTGGTCAGATGGTATGCATGGGACAATTTCTATTTTCTTGCATATACCTATGCATGACCTCTGGACTAGTATGTGGTCTATTTTGGAAAATGACCCGTGTGCAGCTGAAAAAATGTGCATTGAGCTGTGGTTGGGTGGAACACTCTGTATATGTCTACCAGGTCCATTTGTTCCAAGCTCTGATTCAGTTCTGCTATTTCCTTTGTAATTTTTTGTCTGGTTGACCTATCTTTTTGAGATAAGGGTGTGTTAAGATCTCCTGTTAAGATTGTGTTCTTAGACATTAAGTTTTTCATGTCCCTTAAGATTTGTCTTATATAGTTGGGTGCTCCTGTGTTTGGTGCATAGATATTTATGAGTGCTCCTTCTTGCTCTTGAATTTTTCCCCTGACCAACATATAGTGGCCCTCTTTGTGTCGTTCGATCATTCTTGGTCTGAAGTTGAGACTGTCTGAGAACAGAATTGCTACTCCTGCTTTTTTCTGAGGGGACACAGCATGTAGTATTGTTTTTCATCCTTTGACTTTGAGCCTATGAATGTCCTCTTGAGTTAAGTGTGTTTCTTGTATACAGCCTATTGTTGCATTTTGTTTCCTAATCCACTGTGCCAGTCTATTTCTCTTAATTGGAGAATTGAGTCCGTTTACATTGATGGTTATAATTGAAATGTGCTGACTTATGTTTGTCATGATATTTACCTGGTGTTATTTACTCTTTTGTAACCTGTGTTTAATTGACTGTCCTGTTTAATGGGTTCGTTCCATTCTCATTCTTGGAGTTCTGCTCATTGTGGTCTCTCTCTAGAACATCTTTCAGCAGCCTGTGAAGGGATGGCTTTGTCGTCATGAAATTCTTTCATTGGTCTTTGTCATAGAAGTATTTCACTTCTCCATCAAACTTGAAAGAGAGTTTTGCAGGGTATAATAGTCTGGGCTGGAATTTGTTTTCCTGTAGGACTTGAAGAACTCTGCTCCATGCTCTCCTTGCCTTCATGGTTTGTGTAGAGAAGTCGGCTGTAATTCTGATGGGTTTTCCTTTGAATGTGAGCTCCTTCTTCTCTCTAGCAGCTTTCAGTATATTATTTTTGTGTTGGATTTCTGGGATCTTAACTATTATATATCTCGGTGTGTTTGTACTTGGGTTGAGGTTATTTGGTTTCTGTATGCTTTGCAGACCTGAATGTTGGATTGTTTCCTCATATTTGGGAGGTTTTCTGCTATTATTTCTCCCCAAATTCTTTTTATGTCATTTGTATTGACTCTTTCTTTCTCGTTGATACCAATTATTCTCACATCGTTCATCCTGGTTTCATCTTGCAGGTGATGGATTATTTTTTCCTGCATTCTCTTTGGTTTTAAGAGATCCTTTCTCACTTTTTCACTAGCTGTATCGGCATCTTCAATATCTGAAACTCTGTCTTTGCTTTCACTCAGACAGTTTTGTAGACTCATGATTGATACTTTTAGTTCTTTGATATCTCTTTTCTGTGATTCATGCATTTTATTTCTTTTCTGTATTGCTCATTCAAGGAATCCATTGTATTTCTGATCTCAATTTTTTTTTTTATCGATGTCTTCTTTAGAGGCAGTTATTAATTCTTTTTCTGCTGTGTTTCTTCCAAGTTGGATTTCCTCTGTATATTTCTGGACTTGTTTCTGTATTTCAGATGCTATGACTTTAAAAAGTTCTTTTTTGATTTCAGAACTTATTTCTGCTTTGAGTTCCTCATGATCTTTCTGCTGTTGTTTCTTTGCTTCAGATGCTGTTAATTCATATATATCAGTTGGAATAGTGCTCTCTGCACTTGTTCTGGGTGACCATTGTTTTTCCACCCAATGTTTCTGGAATTCATTCTTTATTTCAGATTCTATGTATTCAGATATTTCTTTTTTAAATTGGGGAATTACTTCTCGTTTTATTTCCTCTATAGCTTTCTGCTGTTGTTCCTTTGCTGCTGTATCTGTTACTTCATTCGTTGCAGCTGAGCTAGTGTCCTCTGCCCTTCCTGATGGACTCAAGGTCTGGGATCGCATTTTTCCCCTTATCTTTGTCATTTTGTATAGCACTGACCTTTGATCTTTGGTGTAGAGCTTTGGTGCAGCTATAACCTTAGCTTGTTATGAGATTCGAGTGCCAGTCTATTAAGTTTGAGATTTTCCAGGTATGCCTATCCTGGATCTAGCTGTTGTGTTCAGTTCCTTTTTTTGCTGCAGCTCCTTTGGTTCCCCTCTGTTAGTTTCCGGGGTCAGCTCTCCTTTGTCAGGCAGGTTGTTCCCCAGGTGGGCGGGCCTGGGCTTTGGTGGGTCTTCTGGGCTCAGAAAAGGATAGTGGATGATCTTATTCACTGAGTAGGCTGTACTGGCTTGGCCAGCCTGTGCTGGGTCCGGGTCTACAGGCTGTAACCCGAGAAGGTTTGGAAAGGTCCCTCTAGTACAGCGGTCCTGGAGCCCTCACTCACAGGCCAGGCTGTGCTGGGTTTCAGTCCATGACGTGGGACCAAGGACTGCTGAGAAATGTCCCTCCAGCATGGCAGGCTTGGAGTTCTCACTCCAGGCCGACCTGCACTGGGTCTGGGGCTGTGGGGTGGGACCGGTAATCACCTGGAAATGTTTCTCTGGCGCAGTGTGCCTCGAGCTGTCACTGGGCCACGGGGGGTGGGGGCAGGTAATCCCTGGGAAATGTCTCTCCGCACGGCAGTTCTGGAGTTCTACACTCACTGAACTTTGATGCCCAGAGAGTCGGGGAAATTCCCACTCGCTCAGCAGGATTTAAGGCAGGGGATCCGCGCAGGTGCTGATGAGTGGGTCCTGAGGTTTCAGGTCAGTCACTGACTTGAAGGGCTTTGGGGCAGGGATCTGGTAGCATGTGTGGAAAGAAGCCAATGGCTCTCCCTCAGACTCACCACACTCTCACTGGTCTGGGAAGCCTGGTGAGTCATGCAAATTCCCACTCGCTGGGAGAGCTTGGGGCGGGATCCAGGAGGCCACTGGAATCAGCTGCTGTCTTAGCCCATGGGTCTCGCTGTCTCGCGAGGTCTCTGGGGCTGGGCGGGCATGGGCAGGATCGAGGAGGATGGCTGAGTCGACAGCGCTGTCTCGGGCCAGTCTCTGGGGCCTGGCAGGCGCATGCAGGATGGAGGAGGATGGCCTCATTATATGTCTTTTCTATGGCTAAGTGTATACATTATTGGTCGTTGGGATTTGCTAATATTTAATTTGTATTTGATACCATAATCAATACTAATTTTATTACTATAGTCAAGATGACATATCTGTTGCTATTATTTTTTTTTCCCTTACGTATTTGGTACAGGGTCTCATTACACAGCTCATACTCCTACTGATCATCCTGTTTTCAACCTCCCCAGAGCTGGATTATAGGCATGCACTTTAACACCCAGACTAATTTGTGGACTCAGCATGCCCCAGAGGCGGGGCCAGTACGGCATGTGGGACCATGGATCAAACCCTGGTCCCTGCTCTTGCTAAAGCAGGTGCTTAGTCCACTGAGCTATTAATTGGTTTTCTTGGGATGACAGTATGCAGATTGCCTTGGAGTCATTAACAATACTGTGGCCACTTCCTAGGGAACCAGATACTGGGATTAACATGCTGCAACCTCCCACCCCAAGTAATTTTTTTCCAAACAAGGGGAAATAATCTAACATAATGATAATTGAGACATATAGACAATTGCCTACATCAGAAAAGAGCACATCCATGAAACACCATAATTAAAATCCTAAAAGTCCAGCACAAGAACAAAAACTTAAAAGTGGTTAGAAAAAGCAATGAACTGCTTACAAAGATAAACCCATTAGAATTACACAGCCTTCTTAATACAAACTGTAAAGGCCAAGAGAGCATGCAGTAAAGTGTTTCAAGCCCTAAATGAAAACAACTTTCAACATACGATAACATATCCCGCAAACTGTCCTTCAAAATTGAGCTTTAAAAAATAAGATGTATGCATGATAAAGTGCACTTAAAGAAATTCATGATCACAAAACCAGTACATAAAAAAATTTTCAAGGATATTCTAGGAAGAGACAGAAAAGCCAACAATGACAAAGAGTCTAATAGAATTAACACCATGTAAAATGAACAGTTAAATAGAATGGAAAGATAGGAATTCAGCAACAGAAAAATAAGACAAAAACAGGAATAAGTCAGTATCTCCCACTAATTATTCTCAGAACCTGTTCTCAATTTCCCAGTCAAAATACATACTAAAAGAATGGATCAAGAAACAAAACCTAATGATATGCTGTATGCAAGAAACATTTAACTCAATATGAAATTCATAGAGTAAAAATAAAAAGTGAAAAAACAATATTCCATGCAATGAGAACCCAAAAAAATCATTTGTAGCTGTCCTATATTCAGAAAAAGTGGACATCTAGCCAATACTGATGAAAGATGCAAAGAAAGTTACTATAATTGGTCAGGAGAACAACCCAACAGGAAAAAGTAACAATTATTAACATATACACAAAAACCCACAGCACACCAGCTTCATAAAACAAAGTACTAACTGACACAAAAGACCAGATAAATATAAACACTATTATAGTTGGAGATATTAACACATCACGATCACAAGCAGATTGATTAGACAAAAAGCATCAAAGAAATATCAGAGTTGAATAAAAACTTAGAACAAATGGACTTAATAACTATCTACAGAGTCTTCTACTTCACAACAACACATTCTTCTGCTTCCTGCCTCCATGTCTTCACCAGGCCACTCTGCTGTGCTCTCCTATCCTTGGAGTCAGGTGACAATGGGCCAAACCTCTACAAACTGCAAACCTGAATCTTCATTTCAATCTTTTTTTATACCACCCGGAAGAAATGAATATTTGTAAAACACGAAAAAAGGTATGGGCTGGGTATTATTTTTCTCAGTGAATTATACATAATGAGTAAGAATAGCAAAACAACAATTCAAATTTATGTCCCAATTGCTGCTGTGGCACTGACTGCATAGGTACCATTGGCAATGTGTGTGTAGGGTGTCACAGATATGCATTTGGGGGCATTTTGCAGCATTGAATGGGGTACATGTGCTTTCTTTTTTCTTCAAAACCCAGCGGTTACCTACTAGAGATGATAATTACCTAAGATTGAGGTCAATGCATTAGAACCATAAGTCAACGGAGGCTAACCCTTGACTAGCAAACAGGATGGAATTTACCCTGAAGGACTTGGAAACAATTCTGGATCAAGATGGCCAAATGAGCACAAAAATTTTGTTTTTTCTCCACATCCTATTTGACTCAAAAAAAAAAAAAAAAACAGAACAAAGCATAAACCTGTAATTGTGTCAAAAACTGAAAAAGATATCATTCAAAGACCTAAAAAGAAAATGATGATGGATTATGTAAATCAAATGTATCTAAAGAAAAAACAACTAAAAGGTAAGTTGATATTTGAGAAAAATATACATAAAAAGGAAATACCAACATAAACAAATTGACATCTGACTTTAAAATTCTCATATGAACAAAAGGATTTTGAGTAATTCTGATTTGTATCCCCAGAGAAATTACCAAGACTGACATGTTCCCAAAATTTAAAAAAGAACAGTAATTTACAAAGATAAAAATTTAAGTTCCTCAAATTTACAAAGTTGTATCAATATAAAAATTTTCAAATCCATGAAAAGATATAAAATAGGTTGAAAGAAAATTCAGCTGAAATATTGATTTGATATAAAAGTTAAGAAATGGTTATGGTGTTATGATGTAGATAAAAGAAATATGCTGAAAATATATGAGAAACCTGGAAGATAGATTGAGTCCTCAATTCAATGTGCTTCTTCTAATTAGACAATATGATTGAGATTAAACTCGTCTTGGGTTTAAAATAAAAGCAACACATTCTTACATGTTCTTAGCAGCACATGAATCTTTCTCCAAAAGAGATTATATATTATCCAAGAAAATAAGCTAAAGTATAAGTGAATTTAATATTATCCCAGTATATTATCAGATTACAGCATAATGAACTAGAAAACAAAGGCAAAAGAAATTCAGAAATCATACAAACTAAACAATCTACTCTTAAATTAGTGGTTTAAGAAAGAAATCAAGGAAAATGCAAGTTTCTAGAACTAAAGGATAATGCCAGAACAACATAACAGGACTCCAACGAAAGGAATCCTAAGAGGGTAGTTTGTTAATAGCAAATGCCCACATCACAAAAACAGAGTCCAAATAAAAAACCTAAAGATAAATATCAAGGTCCTAGAAAAACAAGAAAGATCCAAACCCAAATCTGGTACCAGGAAGGAAATTATAAGGATTAGAGTAGAATCAATGGAATTGAAGAAGTGGCTTTTTTGAAAGAAATAAACAAGAGTGACAAAGCTTCACCTAACCTAATTCAAAAAAGAGGGGAAAAAAACCCAGACAAGTGCAATTAGAAAAGAAGGAGGTGAAATCACAGTGGATGCTGCCAAAATAAAAAAAAAATAACAACTACTTCACAAATCTGTACTCCAACAAATAAGAGAATTGAAAAACACAGATTTCTAGATATATATGAATTATCAAAATAGAACCAAGATTTTAAATCCTGAACAATTTAATAACAGGTAATGAAACTGAATTAATAATAGTAATTGAGAACCCTACCAACGAATAAAAGCCAAAGTCCAGAAGAATTTACTACTGAGTTCAACTCCAACAAAAAGAGAACTACAGACCAATTTCTTTAACTTAGCTCTTTAATGAAAAATCCTCAAAAAGATTCTGGCAAACAGAACTCAGTCATTGAAAAGATCATACTTCGTAACCATGTAGGCTTCATACCAGTGATGAAAACAAGGTTCAGTATATACAAATCAATAAATCACATGAATAGGAGCAAAGATAAAAATCACATGAACATCTCAGTAGAAGCAGGAAAAACCTTTGATAAAATCAACATTCTTTCATGATTAAAAAAAACACTAAAGAAATACAAATGGAAATGTACAACAACAACTAAAAACAATTGAGTCAGAAAAGGCAAAGTGAATGGCATATGCTGCAGGATACTAATCAGCTTTTCTTCTGGATGGCTAGCAACCTAAGTTAACAGATCAAAATTGGAGAAATAGAAGAGCCACAAGGCCAGCCAACATTTTGGCCCTAGCCTTCCAAGGTCAGCGAAGACTCAGGACATAGGAGAAACTGTACTGCAACATCATGAAACTCAGTTGAGCTCCAAATTTTCTGAACAAGGAGATTAGGGAGCCACAGAGAAAAGAGATCGAAATTCTATAGTGTGCCTGGGGAGAGTCACATGGAGAGAAAACTTTCTCTCAGGCTCTCACAGAGAGCAAACTGGTCAAGCATTGGCCATGACTCATCCACATGGATGACACAGACAAACGATCTACAGAATAAGGTACAGGACTGCAAGATAAACCCTGAGGGGACTTCACTGACCTCATAAGAAACATAGAGTACATGTGTTGGTATATAAGTCTTGCTCTATCTAGGTCTTAACCATCCAGCAGAAAAGTATAAAAATGAAGTATGCATCACAGGGCCATAATATTAAGTTCAGCTGTACATGGCTATGGTCAACAACTTCTTCGGATAACTCACTATTGCTGTGGAATGCTGGACTGTGTTGGATTGTGTTGTCTAGTTCAAGCACCTAAGTTAGTTGAATGATAATGGAGTGCCCCTCTCTGACAGGTGTAGAGCAATGGAAGAATCATGATGTGTGTATATGGATAGTATAGTTGGGATTGATAATGCTGTGCTTCTACATAATTCTATGAGGGGTAAGATTTGCACTAATGGTGATTGGACAGGATATTATGTCAGCTTCTAGTACTATGGACAACCACTAGGAAAATAACAAGGTAGAAAGTATTAATTATTGAATCTTTGATATAATTCAGGTATAAAAAATAAGATAAGCAAACAGCTACAGTGTCTTAATTTACTGATAAGAGACATACAGTATAATAATGTCTGTAAGTATAATATCATGTATGCACCTTCTATGATACCAAAACATTATGAAAACTGTTTACAATATATTAATTTATCAAATCCGTCTTGTCAAGGTACCTTAAAACTGTCTCATCAATATTTGTACTTCAATAAAACAAAACTAAAATTTAAATAAATAAATAAAATTTTTTTAAAAACTAAAGAATATAACTATAAAAGGGCCTTATCTCAGTGAGAAACCTACTACTAATATTATATCAAATGAAGGAAATCAAAAAACTTTCTTTCTAAAAATGGGGAAAAGATAAGGCTTATTCGTTATCACCACTCTTATGCAATATAATACTAAAACTTTAGCAAGAGCAATTAGGCAAGAAAAAGGAATCGAAGTGATATGCATAGGGAAGGAAAAAGCCAGATTATTGTTACTCGCAGATTAGCATTAGGTTTTCTTTCAAATTGAGGTACAATTTACAAGCCATAAAATTCAGCATTTTAACATGGGTAACTTAATAAATTCTAGTATAATAACAAGGTCAATGGTTACCTAAGAGTAGGAATGGGAATGAGACTGATTTTAAAAGGTTACAGGTGCTCTTTTAGTCTAATGAAGATGGTCTAAAACTGTGTTGTAGTTATGGTTTCATTACTATAAGTTATTAAATTAAACACATAATGAATGGATTTTATATGTTATAAAAACTTATACCTCAATGAAGATTTTTTAAAAGAAAATATGGCTAGGCATGATGGCATGTAACTGTATTCCCACCATTCAGGAGGCTGAGGCAGAAGGATCATGAGTTCAAGTCCAGCCTGGATTACATAGTGAAACCCTGTCTCAAAAAAAGAAAATGTATCTTGACTAAGGCTACCTAGAGAAAGAGCAGGTCTGAGGAAGGAAATATCTAAGACACCACAATCAAGTAAGTTATTGAACACCAGCTAGTAATGATCCAGGGATAAAAGAAGACATACATGGGCAAAAGATGGCATACTTTGAGTATTAACAAGAATAATAAATGCCATTGGTTGCAACCCAATGAATACATTTTTTAGAAGAGAGAACAAACACACCTCATTGGACACCATTGAAAGTAAGTAGTTACCAGATTTTATTTTGAAAATTGGTCATTAAAGAAACAATTAAGCATTTCTTTTGCTTTTTTGAACAAGTAACCCAGTAGTCATATATGTTGAGGGGAGGTTTATTTCCAGAGTATTGTAGAGTTCCAGCATGGTGACACATGCCTATTATCACAGTACTCAGGAGACTGAGTCAGGAGGATTGCTGTAAGTTCAAGGCCAGCCTGATCTACCTAATGAGATGAAACAAACAACAAAAAAAAAAAAAAAAAAAAAACCCATAGTGGACTCTGGATAATTGATGTAGAAAATAAGATTAGGAATGAAACAATGAATTCCAAAGTGGCCATTAATGGCTTAAAATATTAGATGAAAATCATTTGGAAACATTATGATGATAGAATTAGATTGTCACTTATTCAATAAAAGTGGAACAGATGTGCACTTTCAGATGTGATTACATGTGGATAATAATCACCCCTGTCAAGTATTCTTGATGAAAGAAAAATTAGACATGCATATCAGCAAATCTCAAAAGCAACTGTAGGTTATACAAGACCAGGTAATTTATAGCATAAGAAAGAAAAAAAATTCAAAAAGAAAGATATTCTCAAAACAATGGACACATTCTCTGCAACAAGTCAATGGTCTTGAAACAGGAAATAGTGAGGCACAGACCGCTCTAGATTAAGAGGGATTTAGAGATAATAACCAAATATATATGTATGATTATACATATATATGTAATGTAAATGCAATGTAATACATATATATGCAATATATATAATATATGTATGATTATAACCAAATACCGTACCCAAAATTAATTGGATCCTGATCTGAACAAACTATTAGACACCTTTCTGAGACAATCTCAGAAATTTAATAATGAACTGAATAAGGAGATTTCTGGGAAGATGGCTGAGTAGTAAACAGCAGCAAATCAGCCTCTCCAAGATTCAAGATCCAGACAGTGGGATACAACAACTTGGGGAAGAAGTGTGGGGGTGGGTCCCTGGGACCCAGAAAGGGCCTGAAGGAAGAATTGGAACCCACAGAGGAAGACTACAATGCAGAAAAAAAGAGGTTGAAAAGCGCATTTTCTCTCTAACTCCCAGGTTCTGCCATCACAGAGAAGGACTGAATCTGTCTAGACACAGTGGAAAGAAGGACTTCAGAAGCCTTCAGTGATAAACAAAGCAATGAAATGAAGTGGTGGATCCTGTGAACTACAACTGACGAATGACTCCAGTCCAAGCATACCAAGGAGAGGGTGCTTGGCCAAGTGCCATTTTAGGGAGGGGCCAACTGAACCCAGGACTTGGAGCAGCCATGAGTTGGCTTCAGCTCAGGGCCCCCATTGACTGGTTGAGGCATAACCAAGGGAGAAATCCAGGATCAGGGAGGCAAACACACAAGAGAGACACTGAGAGTTTTGTAGGCTGAACAACTCAGGCTCTAACTCCACAACAAGAGGCCAAGATCAGCCTGAACTTCCGAGGATTTGAAAGGACCAGAATTAACACCCCACAGGATTCCTACTGCAGATTTGCTGAGATCGTCCAGCACAGATCTGGGCTCTGTCGCCCTCCATTTTCAATCAGTGACATGGACACAGGCCATGAATTGGAAACCAACACAAAATTATAGACCACACAAGGCTTAAATCACAGAGAAATATTTTTTCTTTTTTTCTTCATTCTTGTTGTTTATTTAATTTTTTCACAAATGTAAATGTTGTTTTTAGTTTTTTCTTTTGTTTTGTTTCTTTTCATTTTTCCTTATTTCTTTCCCTCTTCTTCACAGGTTTCCCAAAGGTTGGGCAATTTTTCAGTGTCCTTCAGCTTTACTTCTAATCTCTTTTACTTATTTTAGCTCTCTGTTTTTCTTCTTATCTCTTTTAAATTTTCTCTCCTAAGGGTAAAAATCACTCCACTGAGGGGATATTTACTGTATATAGTTTTACGGTTTGTTTTAGGTTTTATTATATAACTATGAATCTTGTACCCATAGCTTAAGGTGCCAAATAAACAGCACAGTTTGCATTTTCTAGACTTGGTTTATGCAATTGTTATTACTGATTGTACTACTTTAGCCAAGTCGACATAGGTGTTCTAATCAGTTGCTCTTCCTTATATGCCAATACCAAGAAAGTCTGGGGTCATAGGCAATACCATAATCAAGTATCAAAGGCTTATGTGCAAGCCAAATAGGCAGCAACCTCTCATCCTTAGTAAACTGAAAAGAGAGGATCTTGGGACAGATGCAAAAGCCAAAATCCAGCTACATATCAAAGATATCTCTGAAAAGAAGTCATTTCATAAGGAAGTTTCAAAAGTAGTAATAAAGCTACTATAAGCAATTTGTAAGCAGAAATGCAGAAAAATATTTTAAAATACAAAATAAAACATGGAGGCAAGATGTAACCCCATACTCCTTGCTTACCCAAGGCAAATGCAGGGAGCAGTGAGGTAGAAGAAATTAAAAGCCACCCAGCTAAACTCTCTGGAATGGTAACAGCAGAAGTGACAAAACAGATGAATGAGGCTCTGGAATAAAATCTGAAATAATTCTTCAGATAACTAAAGAAATGTTGACCATAATAAAGGATATGATTAGTGAATCTAGAATAAACACAGATAAAAAATAGATAAACTTAAGAAAATAATAGAAACCATAAATACTCAACATAAGAAATAACTGGATTCCATAAACCAGACTCAAAATAGATATCCAGGAAATGAAAAATTCTATTGGAAGTATACACTGCAGTGTCACCTGATGTGAAGATAAGATATCAGATCTAGACATTGCAGTTAGCTATCATCAAATGAATGACTTCTTAATATAGCAAGGACCCAAGAAAACTTGATCTAACTTGCCTGCCTGGCAAGCTCAAGGTTCTGAGTTCAATCCCTGATACCAAAACTTAAAATAAAATAATCCAACAGATAGATTAACAAATGATACAAACAAACATAAGATAGAATAGAATCAATGAAAATCAGAAGATATAACAAAAACCATAAAAAGCTTGTTCTCAGAAACTTCTCAACCATGATAAAAGAAATTTATATGCAAATGAGTGAGGTATATAGAACTGCAATTAACCATGATCAGAAAAAACTGCACCAAGGTGAATAATACTCCGGATTCCAGAAATTAAACAAAAGAAGAAAGTATTAAAAACTTTGAGAAAAAATGCAATCTATAGAGGTAGGCCCATCAGAATCACAGCAAAATTTTCAACACAAGCCCTTAATTAAATCAAGGAGAGCTAAAAGGGACTGAAGTATTTCAAGTCTTATAAACAAACAAGATTGATGTAACCCACAAAGATACTTTCATGAAAAACAACAGCTGAAGTAACTCATGGCCACAAAACAAGTACTTCAAAAAGCTCTAGAGGGTATTCTAAAAATAAAAAAGACAATAATTCCATGAATCCCCATAGAATGAACTCATCAGACAAAGCAAGCAATTAAACAGAAGGGAAAGAAAGACAACTAATAACCGGAAAAAATATTCCAAGGACAAGTCATACCTATCAGTTATAGCTATCAATGTAAATAATCTTCATATACCATCAAAAGAAACATATTGAGAGAATAGATTAGGAAACAAGATCCAACAATATCCTTCATACAAGAAACACATTTCACAAAATAAGAAATTTACAGACTGAAAGTTAAATGATGGAAAACAATATTCCATGTGATAGGAACGTGGAAAAAGTGGCAATAGGTATTCTACTTATAGACAAAGTGGATTTCATGGCAAGCCTGATTAGAAGAGTCAAAAATGAAACTTCAAATTTCTTAATGGAACAATCCAAGAGAAAATAATCTAACAATCATAAATATATATGCACTAATTACCAGCATACCCAACAATATAAAACAAATATTAATGTATATTAAAAATTAAATGAGGACTAATATGACTGGAATGGGGAACCTCAATACTCCAGTCACAAATAGATTAACTAGACAAAAATATCAATAAAGAAATATCAGAGCTCAACCAAATCATTGAACCAACAGACATAGTAAATCTCTACAGTGTGTTCCACCCCACAACAGAAAAAACATTTTTCTCAACTGCACACAAACAAATATTTTTTCCAAAACAGACTGCATACTAGTCCATATAACATGCTTAAGTAAATGCAAAGAAATTGAAATTATCCTAAGCATGCTATCAGATCACAGTGCAAAGAAATTGGAAATCAATGGCAAGAGAAACCACAAAAATTATATAATTACGTGGAAGTTAAATAACATTCTCCTGAACAATCATGGGTCATAGATAAAATTAAAGAAGAAATTAAACAGTTTCTACAATTAAAAGATACTGACAATACAACACATTAGAGCATATGGGACACAATGAAAGCACTCCTACTAGTAAAATTTATAGTAGTGAATTTCCACACCAGAAAAACACAGAGAGCTCAAATAAATAACCTAATTCTGAACCTCAAGCTCCTAGAAAAAGAAGAGCAAGTTAAATTAAAAGAATGCACAAGAAAGTAAATTATAAGATTACAGCAGAATTTAGTGCAATAGAGACTAAGAAAATCATATAGAGAATCAATAAATCAAAGAGCTGGTTCTTTGAAATATTACATAAAATGGACAAACATTTAGATAATCTTATCAAAAGAGGAAAGAAATACTCAAATCCAGGTAATGAGGTGTGAAAAGGGCAAAATCACAAGGAATGTACAGAAATCCAAAATGTCATCAGTACCTACTTTATGAAGCTGTAATAAGATGGAAAATGCAGAACAAATGAATAGATTCCTAAATACATACGAATTACAAAAGCTAAATCAAAAGATATAAAAATTCTCAATAACACAGTATCAGTTAATGAAAACTAAGAAGTAATTTTAAAACTACCAACAAGAAAAGCCCAGGTCCTGAAAGATTCACTGCTGAATTCTACAAAAAATTTAGAAATTTAATGCAATTGTCTCAAACACTTCAATAGTATTGAAAGAGAAACAGTACTCTTAAGTCATTTCTGGAAGCAAGCAAATCAACAAGAAGATTATATAGACCATGACCAAGTAGGATTCATCCCAAGAATGCAGAGATGATTCAACATATGCAAATTAATAAATACAACATACCACATTAACAGGAACAAGGATGAAAATCAAATGTTCAGATAAAACATTTTACAAAGTACAAAACCCACTCATGCTAAAAATACTAAATAAAGCTTGAATAGAAGTTCTTTGTCTCAATCTGATAAAATCTATCTATGACAAACCAGCAATCAACATCATACTAAATGGTAAAATGCTGAAAGTTTTCCCTCTAAAACTAAGAACAAGACAAAGGTGCACACTATCACCACTCTTCTTCAATATACAGTAGTTTTAGGAATATTAGACAAAGGATTAGACAAGAGAAAAGAAAAAATAAAAATACGAAAAAAGGTGCCAAATTATCATTATTAGTGGATAATAATACACTAAATAGAAGATCCAAAAACCTCCACCAAAAGATATCTAGATTTATTTTTTGTGTGTTCTTTTATTTAAATATGGAACATGTATTTTCCATCAAGTATTGAGATACTAAACTCTAAGTCTGTACAGAATATGAAGAAGAAAAAATATTTAAAAGTAGGAATGAACACTTACATACATTTACATAGATATTTAGCAATCCATCCATATACAACATAGTAGCATTGTAGCATGACTGCCTTGTGATATTTTTTGCCTTATTTTTCATTTACTACCCTTTTAAAAAGGGCAGTATAGTAATAGCTGGTATGTTATGACAAGAAGTACATATTTAGAAGACCAGAATGGCAGGCATTTGGAGTGTGACCCGTCTATTACACTTTGTTTAATTCAGTGAAGTTGCTTAGTTCAAAGGTATCAGCATTAGGGGGCTGGGGAGATGGCTCAGAGGAATAAGTGCTTCCCTGGCAAGTGCAAGGGCCTGAGTTCAATCCCCAGTTCTGCAAAAAATAAAAGAGGCAAAGGTATCAGCATATGTGGTTAGTTGGTGTGAGCAACCTACCACTTAACTGCTAGTTTCAAAAATCTCCTGATGTTTCTCAGGTTCTTGTCTTACCCATCTAGTGAGTATAAGTGAATTGTCTTGCCCCTGTCATGTTTCTCAGCGCTTCTCCTTGCCCTCTCCTCATTGTCCAATCCTCAAGTTCTAGGTTTCCTTTTAATTGTGCTACACATTTCTACTTGCAATTCTTCTTTTGAGTTCTACTAGGGAGACTATACGATATTTGCACATGTGGGCCTGGTTTATTTTGCTTATAAGTATGTCTTCAAATGGAATCCACTTAAATATGAAGGTTTCGAGTTTAACATACTCCATTACATACAAATACCACATCTTTTTCAACCATTCCTCATGTGATGGGCATCTTGGTTGTTTCCAAGATTTAGCTATCACAAATTGTGCTGCTATAAAAATAGGTACACATATATCCCTATGATATGATGTTTTCACTTCCTCCGGGAAAATTCCCAGTAGGGGGCATAGCTGGCTTGAATGGGATTTCCAGTCCTAGTATCTTAAGGAGTCTCCACACTGATCTCCACAATAGTTGCACCAGTCTACATTCCCACCAGCAGTGGAGAACTGTTCCCTTTTCCCCAAAACCTCTTCAACATTTGTTGCTGGTTGATTTCCTTATGATAGCCATTCTTTCTGGAGTGAGATGGTATCTCAGTGCTGTTCTAATTTGCATTTCACGGATGACTAGTGATGCGGAGTATTTTTTCATATATTTATTTACTTCTTTAATTTCATCCTCTGAGAAGTGTGTGTTCATCACAGATGCCCATTTTTGGCTTGGGTCTTTAAATTTAGGGGCCCTTATTTTTTTTAGTTCTTTATAAATTCTAGAGAGCAGACCCTTGTGTGAGTGCTTATGATTTAGGATTTTTTCAAAATTTGTGGGATGTCTTTTCACTTTGCTGGTAGTTTCTTTTGACGTTCAAAAACTTCTCAATAAGAGGTGGTCCGTCCCAGTTGTTAATTCTTTCAAGTATTTCCCTTGTGAATACATGTTTGTTCAGGAATTCTTTGCCTACCCCTATGCCTTCAAGTATTTTTCCTACTTTCTCTTCCAAGAGATTGAGTGTCTCTGTTTTAATGTTAAGATCTTTAATCCATTTTGACTTTAGCTTGGTGCATGGTGATAGACTTGGGTCAAGTTTTAGTTTTTGACATGTGGAGAGCCAATTTTATCTGCACCATTTGTTAAAGAAGCTATCTTTCTTCCAATAAGCATGTTTGGCCCCTTTGTCGAAGATCAAGTGGTTGAGTGTGTTCGTAAAGGCCTCTGCATCTTCTAGTCTATTACACTGGTCATCCGGGCTATTTTGTTGCCAGTACGATGTTGATTTTATCACAGTAGCTTTGTAGTATAATTTCAAGTGAGGAATTGTAATGCCTCCTCACTTGAGTTTGTCAGCCAGGATTGCCTTTGCAATTCTAGGTCTTTTCTGGTTCCAAATAAATTGTAAGAATGATTTCTCTAGGTCTGGAAGGTATTTTGTTCGTAGTTTCATAGGGATTGCATTGAATCTTTACAACAATTTTGGGAGTATGGCCATCTTCACGGTGTTGGTTCTTCCCATCCAGGAGGAGGGAACATCTTCCCATTTTCTGAAATCCTCTATGATCTCTTTTTTGAGAGTACTATAATTTTCCATGAAAAGATCTTTAACTTCTTTAGTTAGATGAATCCCAAGATATTTCATTTTCTGCGGTGCAATTGTAAAAGCTACTGTTTCCATTGTTTCGCTCTCAGTGTGTTTCTTATCTGTGTAGAGAAATGTTATTGACTTTTGAGTATTGACTTTATATCCTGCTATCTACTGAATTTGTGTATAAATTCTGGTAGCTTCTTGGTGGAGTATTTTGGGTCTTCCAAGTAAAGTATCATGGCATCTGCAAATAGTGATAATTTAACTTCTTCTTTAACGATCCATATTCCTTTTATTTCTCCCTCTTGTCTTATGGTTGTAGCTAATGATTCCAAAACTATATTGAATAGCAGGGGTGAAAGGGGACAGCCTTGTACTGTACCAGATCTAAGAGTAAAAGATTTCAGTTTTTCCCCATTTAGAATTATATTAGCCATTGGGTTGTCATAGATGGCTTTTATCAAATTGAAGTAGAGGCCTCCTATTCCAATCTTCTGAAGGATTTTGACCATGAATGAGTGTTGGATTTTGTCAAAAGCCTTCTCTGCATCAAGTGAGAGGATCATGTGGTTTTTAGTTTTCACCCTATTGATGTAGAGCATTACATTTATATATTTGTGAATATTGAACCATCCTTGCATCCCTGGGATGACTCCTACCTGGTCATGGTGTATGATCTTCTTGATGATTTGTTGTATTCTGTTTGCTAGGATTTTATTCAGGATTTTTGTATCTATGTTCATGAGGGAGATTGGCCTGCAGTTCTTTTTTTTTAGTTGTGTCTTTCCCTGGTTTTGGTATCAGTAGAATACTTCTCTCCAGGAATGATTTTGGGAGAACTGTTTCCTTTTCAATTTCATTCAAGAGTTTTTGGAGTGTAGGTATTATATCTTTTCTAAATTTCTTGTAGAATTAACTGTGAATCCATCAAGACCTGGACTTTTCTTTGTCAGCAAGGTTTTTATTACATTTCATATTTCATTAGCTGTTATTGGCGTATTGAGAGTTGTTCTACCTTCTTGATTTGGTTTTAGTAATTTGTACTTTTCTAGGAATCTGTCCATTTCATCTGTGTCTTCTATTCTGTGAGCATAAAGATTCTCAAAGCAGCTAGTGGTAATCTTCTGAAATTCCACTGGGTCTGTGGTGATTACATCCTTTTCATTCCTTATTGTTTGTATTTGAATTTTTTTCCCTCATTTTGATGAGGTTAGCTAGTGGATTACCAATTTTATTTAGTCTTTCAAAGAACAAGCTTTCTGATTCATTGATTCGTTGAACTGTTTTCTTCGTCTCAATTGATTTAATTTCTGCTCTAATCTTCATTTCTTCTCATCTTTGGGCTCTGTGTTTGGTTTGCTCTTCCTTTTCTAGTTGTTGGACATAGAGCATCAGGGTTTTTATTTGTTCCAATTCTGTTTTCCTAATGTGTGAGTTCATAGCTATGAACTTCCCTTGGAGAACTGTTTTCATTGCATCCCATAAATTCTGATAAGTTGTGGTTGAATCCTCATTGAATTGTAGATATTGTTGAATTTCTTGTTTAATTTCATCTGTAACCCACTGATTGCTGAGAAAGGTGTTGTTTTAATTTCCATGAATTTAGTGGGTTTTGCTGGTTTCGTCACTTAGTTCCAGTTTCATTGCACTGTGGTCAGATAACACACATGGGATAATTTCTGTTTTCTTCCATATACTTAAGCATGATCTATGGGCCAGTATGTGGTCTATTTTAGAGAATGACCCATGTGTAACTGAAAAAAAATATGTATTCAGCTGTGGTTGGGTGCAACACTCTGTATATGTCCACCAAGTCCATTTGTTCCAGGCTCTGGTTCAGATCTACTACTTCTTTGCTAATTTTTTGTCTAGTTGACCTGTCTTTGTGGGATAAGGGGGTTTTTAGGTCTCCTGTTAAGACTATGGTATTGGATATTAGCTTTTTCATGTCCATTAAGATTTGTTTTATGTAGTTGGGTGCTCTTGTGTTTGGTGCATACATATTTATGAGTGTTACCTCTTCTTGTTGAATTGTTCCCCTAACCAGCATATAGTGGGCTTCTTTATTTCATTTAATCATTCTTAGTTTGAAGTTGAGACTTCTTGAGAAAAAGATTGTTACCCCTGCTTTTTTCTGTGGTGCTGGGGCATGCAGTATTGTATTCCACCCTTTGACTTTAAGCCTATGAATGTCCTTTTGAGTTAAGTGTGTTTCTTGTATACAGCATTTTTTTTGGGTTTTGTTTCATAATCCACTGTGCCAGTCTATTTCTTTTAATTGGTACATTGAGTCCATTTACACTGATGGTTATAATTGAAATGTGTTGACTTATGGTTGTCATGTTATTTACTTGCTGTTGTTGACTCCTTTTTGTCCTGTGTTTAATTATTTGCCCTATTTAGTGGGTTCCTTCTGTTCTCATTAGTGGAGTTCTGGTCATTGTGGTCCCTCTCTAGAACATCTTTCAGTAGCCTATGTAGGGATGGCTTTGTCGTCATGAAATTCTTTAGTTGTTCTTTGTCATGGAAGTATTTCACTTCTCCATCAAACTTGAAAGGGAGTTTTTCAGGGTATAGTAGTCTGGGTTGGAATTTTTTTTCATAGAGGACTTGAAGTACTCTGCTCCATGCTCTCCTTGCCTTCATGGTTTGTGAAGAGAAGTCAGCTGTAATTCTGATGGGTTTTCCTTTGAATGTGATCTGCTTCTTCTCTCTAGAAGCTTTCAGTATATTATTCTTGTGTTGGATTTCTGGGATCTTGACTATTATATGTTTTGATGTGTTTTTAGTTGGGTTGAAGTTATTTGGTGTTCTGTTTGCTTCGGTGACCTGAATGTTAGTTTGTTTCCTCATATTTGGGAAGTTTTCTGCTATTACTTCTGTCCACATTCTTTTTATATAATTTGTATTGACTCCTTCATTCTTCTTGATGGCAATTAATCTCACATAGTTCATCTTGGCATTATCTTGCAGATGATGGATTCTTTTTTCCTGCATTCTCATTGTTTTTAAGAGATCCTTTCTCACTTTTTCACTAGCTGCACCAGCATCCTCTAGATCTGAAACTCTCTTCGCTTTCACTCAAATGGTTTTGTAGAGTTGCGATTGAGATTTTAAGTTCTTCCATATCTCTTTGACTCTGCTTCATGCGTTCTGTTTCTTTCCTGTATTGCTCATTCCAGGACTCCATCATATTTCTAATCTCCTCTATTTTTTTATCCATGTCTTCTTTAGAGGTAGCTATTAATTATTTTTCTCCAGAGTTTCTTCCAAGTTGGGTTTCCTCTGTATATTTCCGGGCTTGTTTCTGTTTTTCAGATGGTATGATTTCGAAGAATTCTTTGATTTCGGAAATTATTTCTGCTTTGAGTTCCTCATGACCTTTCTGCTGTTGTTTCTTTGCTTCATATGTTTCAGCTGGAATAGTGTTCTGTGCACTTCTTCTGAGTGAGCATTGGGTTTCCCCCAGATGTTTCTGGATTTGATTCTTTATTTCAGATGCTATGTATTCAAATATTTCTTTTTTTATTTCAGGCATTAATTCTTGTCTGAGTTCCTCTATACCTTTCTGCTGGTGTCCCTTTGCTTCCGTCTCTGTTAATTCATTTATTTCAGCTGAGCTAGTGTCCTCTGTGCTTATTGGTGGACTTGAGACCTGAGATTGCATTTTTCTCCTTTTCCTTGACATTTTTTATAGTACTGACCTCTGATCTTTGGTGTAGAGCTTTGGTGCAGCTATAGCCTTAGCGCATAATGAGATTTGGGTGGCAATCTATTAAGTTTGAGATTATCTAGTTATGCCTGGCCTGGATCTAGCTGTTGTGTTCAGTTCCTTTTTGCTGCAGCTCCTGTGATTCCCCTCTGTTGGGACCCTGGTTAGGGGAGCACTGGGGGGCACAGAAGCTCTCCCTCACACTCAGGCTGGGCGGGGGTGGATCGAGTGCTAGGAGAGTCACCAAAAGTTCTCGCTCCCATGGTGGGCTTGGGGGCAGTGGCTATGGGGATTTGCCAGGTAGGTCTATCTGGGGTGTCTCAGGCAGGTCTCTGGCTAGGATGTCTTGGGGACTGATTCTCTGGATGGTGCAGAGTGCACAGGGAGAAGCCAAAGACTCTCCCTCAGACTCACCACACACTCATCGAACTTTGATACCCAGGGATTCAGGGAAATTCCCACTCGCTCAAAGTGGGAAACAGCAAGGCGTCCCTCCAGAACATGTTTAACATCTCTCCATTCTCCTTGGGGCTGGTCATTCAGCAAGTGCTTGACAATGGAAGGGTCTACAACCCATTACAGAGGAAACTCTGTGTTCTCGCTTTCTCGAGGGTGTCCGCAATGTTGCCAGTGTTTGTTTGTGGATTGGTTACCCAGCTGTTGCATCAGTGCCCCATTCTATCATCAATGGGTGCAAGCAGGTCCTGGCTTTGTCTGTGGAGACTTATTACACCCTCCCACTTGCTGAAAAGGTCAAGGCTGTTTTAGCCAATCTATCTGCATTTGTGGCTGCTGCCCCTGTTGCCCTAGCCACAGTGCTCCTGCTGCTGCAGCTGCCCCATCCTAGGTGGAAATCAAGGAAGAGTCAGAGGAGTCAGATGAGGATATGGGATTTAGTCTCTTTGAATGATCATCAAAAAGCAAACAATTCAGCCTGCCTGATTGGCAAAGCAAGGAATAAAGACATAATTCTCTTTTAAAAAGTTAAATGAGGGCTGGCCAGATAGCTCAGCAGACAAAGTGCCTGCTTAGGCAGAGTGAAGGGGCCAGATTCAATCCCTGGCACCACAAGCTATGTTGGCCCTGTCCCCAGGGCTCATTGAGACAGTGATTGAGACTGGGTATAGTGGGGCGCACCTGCAATTCCAGCGCTTGGGAGGTTGAAAACAGGAAGACTACTATGAGTCTAATCTACATAGTGAGATCCTGTAGACCCTGCACTAAATACATAAAAAATTAAATCAGAGAAAAATACTAAGGAAATAAATTGAAAGAGATAGCAGGAAAAATAATGAGAAAAAAAGAAGACTTATTCACACAAAGGAATATTAAGAAAGGGCAGCAATAAAATCGGTAATAAAAGTCTAAGTTCCACTAAAAGAGAAAATACATAGTAAAACAACAAAATATATCAGTACAGGAGAAGAAAAAATCAGGTCAAAAAGAAGGGAGAAAAAAAGTAGAAAATTCCTGGGTGTTTCCAGTGCCCACAGACTTTAATCTCACAAATCACACTCCTCTTTGCCCCACTTTATAAACTGTCAGGTTAGGTATGGACTTCTCTGTTACAGGGATTTCTTGTCTATAAACTCCAGTTTGTGGTAACTGTCCAAGATGGGACCCAGGTCCAGAATAAGTGTTGGGCTTTAGATTCTGAGGCTCTTGGCAAGAATTTATGCTGGTTGAGGACCAACTCTGGGTACATGAAGTATACTCCAATGTCCAGTGTCTGTGGGATCAGCTCAAAACTACATGGAAGCTCATGGAAACAGACACACATGTGCCCAGAACATATGTGGGGAAGTTCCAGCTGGCTCAAGGATGCATAGGACACTGTGGGGTTTCTCAAGGGGGCCAGGGCACCAGGCAAATCAGGCAGACCTTTGACCCCCTTTCTGAAAACTAGGAAGAAGACTGGTCTATTGGGAATGGAAAGGTGCAAGACAGGCTTCTAATATGTCAGGGTGGAGGCTGAGTGCCTAACACTGAATCAGGGCTCTGTCAAACCCAGGGCAACAGACAGACTCACATGGGACTGGGGCTTCCTATGAGGAGTCCACACTGCCCCAGATTGGTGCTGGATAGTAGACAGAGTCTCTGGTATGTCTAGGGATGACACAGGGTAATGAGTACTAGGTGGGAAATCAAGCCACCTTAGGGCATTTGGTACAAATTTAAACAGGACCAGCATTTGCTCTGTGTGCCAGATGAAGGTCCTAGTTGATGTGGTAAAAACTTGAGGCAACTTGTGGTGACATGCATGCCTAGAGTCCAATATTCATGCCTCCAGACAAGCACCATTCACTTGCTTATCCTCTTGCAGCCTGAGTTTTGGTGGGTGGGAGGGAGTGTCCTATCCCATTCAAGTATACCAGCAAGGGTGCAGCAAGTCTTTGGACTCCTCAATATTTGGAAAAGGGGCAACAGGAAAGGGGGCCTACATGTCCTGAGTTCTATGTGGAGGCTAGATGCTTCTACCTTCTTTGGTTCCCACTGACTAATTAGGAAGTTCTCAAGGCTATTCTCAGGATAAGTGACCCCATAGATCTGCCCTGGTAGGCCAGTTCCCCTCTTTTTAACTCTTTGTTGTTTTTACTTACATTTTAATTTATTTACTTTGAAGAGTAAAAACAAACAGCAGAAACAAAAACAGAAACAGGGTAACATACAACAATACATATTGTACAGATTTTCTAAGCAGGAGTAACAAATTAGTAATGGTTGTTATACTACCTATTGTTAACTTCAAAGCTGTTGCTCAGATTAACAGATACGTGTAGTACAAAAACCATGGCTTGGGCCAGAGAGATAGCTCAGTAGAATAAATGCTTGCCTGGCAAGCACAAGGTCATGAATTCAATCCCTGGTACTGCAAAAAAAAAAAAAAAAAAAAAAAAAAAAAAAAAAAAAAAAAAAAAAAAAAAAAAAAAAAAAAAAAAAAAAAAAAAAAAAAAAAAAAAAAAAAAAAAAAAAAAAAAAAAAAAAAAAAAAAAAAAAAAAAAAAAAAAAAAAAAAAAAAAAAAAAAAAAAAAAAAAAAAAAAA
>PVKA01033836.1:0-24015 GCA_004027165.1 Ctenomys sociabilis | reverse complement strand
GCCCAAAACTAAGAGGGAAAAGGAAGAAAAGACAGAGAAGGACAGCTGTGTAGTTTGGGGCCCTAGAATCCTTCAGTGCCACATTCCTGAGTTCTTTCTGAAGGTCCTAGCTTATAAAGTATCCATGAGCCTCAGGTCTACTAGAAGGTGAAACACACTGCAGTTCTTAAAAGGCAAGACCCATTTAAATATATGTGTGAAGGATTCTGGTGGCCACACTAGTATTTATGTTCCTAGTGCCTGACAGGATCTCTTCCCAGGGGACTGCATTCTATGTGCCCATGAGTGAAGGGTGGGGGAACACAGGAGAATGAGGAGAAGGAAAGGGACAAATTTGGCTGGACCTCAGGAAGAAAGGGTTTTATGTCAACAGGTTGTGAGATTATTTTTATGTGAGATGTAGATTTTTATAGTGGGATAATAGGAAAATATCTATTGATCTTTAAAAGCAATGGACATTTTTAAAGTCCCGCCATTTTTTAATGGAGCTGGATATAGTTGTCTAAATTCAGCCAGGGAATGACAAAGAAGAAAAACTTGTATCCCAGTGAGCCCAAGCTCCCAAGCTGAATGGGAACCTGGTCTTCTACTAGCATGCGCGCGCGCGCGCATGTGTGTGTGTGTGTGTGTGTGTGTGTGTGTGTGTTTGTGTGTGTGTGTGTGTCTGTCTGTCTGTCTATCTGTCTGTCTGTCAGGAATTGATCCCAGTGTCTTGTGCATACATGCTAGGCAAGAATTCTACGACTGAACTACACTCCAGCTCAGAAATCCTAATTTTAGGGGGTTTTATTTAAAGTGATGAACTGACATTGAGTAGTTTCAAACCCTTAAACTGACTCATAGGTCATATACCAATATGTTGTATAAGAGTAGGAAAAGAAGGCATGTGCTTTTCTATCCAGGAAAGGGGGAAGATGCTTCCACAGCCTAAATTTTAGGAGCAACAAAAACCAACATAGGGTAATTCTTAAAATTTTTCTTGTTTTTCAAGGAGAGTACATATTACAATTAAAACAGAAAAATTATGTGATACAGAATTTTGCTTCACTAAGTAATGTGAATTGCACAATACTTATTGTAATACATAGTGTTGTCTTCCAACCAGTTATTCACATTGCCACATGTATGCATGTAAAATTGGAAGAAGTAAGAAAAAAGGAAAGAAATTCAGAAGAGAAAAAGCACAATTGAAAAAAAGGAGGCAAAACAAATTAAAGCCTTAACTGCTGTGTCCCATAGACCAGCGGAAGTGCACAGTACAGTTGTCCAAATCATCCTGCTTACACACATAGGTCCCTTTTCCCCACTCCCTCTCCTGTCCTTCTCCTCGACTCATTCTTTTCTTTTGAATAAGTTCATTCCTTTTTCACAGTATATGTTGTACCCTTCAAATTCCATTTTTCTTTTTCAGGAGTATGTTCTCTAGTTGCATCCATTTACCGGAAAAAGACTCATATTTATCCTGTTTTTTGGCTGCACTAGAATTTTATTATATCCACATACCATGCATTCAAAGTACTGGTTATATTAAGTATCACTTCTCAGACTCTGACATCACCATGTCTGGTACAAAAGGATGAAGGAACTCTAGCATTTTTCCTCATAATTTCAAAACCTAGAATTTTCTAGAAGTGAAGCTCCAATCTACTAATCTTGGTTTCTTCAAACTTTTATAAGTAGTAAAGAAGTAAGTAGTTGGGGTTTTTTGGTTTTATTGTTTTGGATCCCATGCTTTCTCATTTTTGGCCAATAGCCAATCCCTTCTCATAAGAAACTGGTCACGGAGGCTTAGAATCTTAAATCATGATAAGACAATATTTAAAAAACAAAAAAAGAAAACATAGTGTTTTGATCTATCCACTTAAGTTTCTAGTTTGTTTTTTTCCTACTGTGGCTATTAGCTACTATTTCTTTAGATGGCTGGCTACAATATTTCTCAGATAACCAAGTTCTGTGGCAAAGGGAACACTGAAAAACTAAGTGGCAAATGTATGAATGTGGACTATTGTTCTCCCAGAGCCAAAGAGGAGAGGGGGATGGTGCCCTTGGACACAAGTGAGACCTAGAATGGGCTGTACCACGCGAAAGAGCAATGGGACCTCTGATTGTCAAAGTCAGTATTCAGAATGGCATTTTATTAACAACCACCCAAAATGATTACATATAATTCTTTATCTTCAGAGTGGTGCTTTTGAAAAATTGTGATATTTCTACAAAAGATGGCAATCTGCCAACACAGAATAACTTGTGAATGCAAATATTGCTCTCTTCATTGTTCCTGATTTCCTTCAAAAGCTACATAATCTTACTTTCTAAAAACTGTAGGCTGCAGAGTTAATCGAATTCAAAAGGACTAAGTTTCCATCTGAAAAGTTATAAAGATGTTAGTTTTCTAAGTCTTTCAGGGAATCCAATTATAGATCTTTATTATTATTATTATTATCATCATCATTATTATTATTCAAGAAAAGACTGAAAGAGGAGCTGTTTTCCCCATGGTGTCATTTGCTCAGCAGGAACTCACTGTGGCATTGGAGCTGCATTTCTTATTAAGCAGTTACTATCAGGTACCAGGACTCAGAAACTGAACAGTCACCCCTGGCTCTGTGTAGCTCAGTTGTACATGTTTTCACTCAATTTCATTTGTGGCTCTCAAGAATGAGGTGCAGAAAGTGCACAAAATTTCACACTGAACTCGCTTTTGGTACTGTGAACATGTGTGGTGAGAGAGAAAGAATTCTGACCACCACAGGGTCTCTTTGATTTACCCTACTCCTGGCCATGGCAAAACTTGTTACTCCTTGGTAGCCTTGACCTTTGAAAGAGAAAATGAAAATTACATTTAATTCTATTAGGATGTGCACTGGGGGCCACAGAGATGTCTCAATAGAATAAGCGCTTCCGGGGGCCAGGGAGATGGCTCAGTGGAATAAGCACTTCCCTGGCAAGCACAAGAACCTGAGTTCACTTCCCGGTTCCACAAAAAAAAAAAAAAAAAATAGTGAGAATGTGCACTGAATTGCTTTGGAGGTTTTCAAAACATGATGATTTAATATTTAATCTTTTTAACATAAACACAGGTGACTGAAGCTATCATTGGTTGAGAAAGTATTTTTGTCAGTTACACACACATAAAAGTCATCTTGCAGATGGAGTAATTGAGATGCTTTAGAACACCAATGTATCTCCTCTGCACTAGGGGAATGATTTCTACTCATTTTGTCCAACTCACTAGCATATTTAGCGTATGGACATAATTATACCAATTCTGCCTGTAACTGCCAATTTTCTTCATCTTTTCATCAAACTAATTGAACTGTTTTACCAGAATGTAATTGATTTTCCATGTTCAGATTTGTTTATAATATCACAATTATGATTAATTTTTACAGTGGTGATGTTTATTTAGCAGTTTCAGAATATAAAGTTCTTCTTTGAAGATTAACACTTAACTGAACTCTTAAAGCATGTAATAAGCAGCTAGAAAAAAAACCACTGAGTACCAATCTAAAAGCAAAGATTGATTCTTAACAGGAATTGCTTTGACCAGCACATATATCTATTAGATGTATTATTTGGTCCATTATGTTTCAATAATAGCAGAAAAAAACAGAAAATATAATATGTCTCTTGACAGCTAAGCATCCTATGGTTCATTTTTAGGTTCATGGAATAAGTGCAAAAACGAAGGATATTTTCTTCTATTTTCCACTGTTCCTCAGGCCCCCACACACACATTACATACCAGTTGTACTTATCCACTTTTATCAAGTACAACCAAACAAAAGTCAGAAACTTGTTTTACTCTCTAAACTCAGGCTAATAATTACCAAGAAGCAATTCTTTGATGTTTATAGTGGTCTAAAGCAATGTTACATCTTGACGCAGATAAGAAAAAAGTAGGGCCCCTCCATCTGTTTTATACCATGAAAGGATTTAATAATTTCTCTTTTCTCATAGATTTAGGACAAAGTTTTCAGGATTTCTAACATGTTCTACCATCCATAAGTCAGGCTATGCATTTTTTTCTCTAATGAACTAATTTATCATCCTATACAAGGCTAGGAAATTTGGTGCCTGCATGAACTAGGTAATTACTATAAAAAATAAATCCCCAAAAGCACAATGAAAGTTTTATTTCTTGTTACTTAACAGTACTGTGCAGCATTTCTCCTTTCCATAATGTTTAACAGACATGAGGATCAATAGGACAGATCAGAAGATGCAGACACAATTACACACACATTCAGCTACCTTATCTTTGATAAAGAGGCCAAACATGTTCACTGGAAGAAAGATAGGCTCTTTAATAAATAGTGCCAGGAAAACTGGCTTTCCACATGCCAAAGGTTAAAATTAGACCTATATCTCCCAGCATGTATTAAAGTAAAAATGGATCAAAAATTTAAATGTTAAAACAGAAACACTAAATATACTAGAAGAGTATATTTAGGTAGGTAGGAATGTTGAAGACATAGGGTTGGGCAAAGAGTTTGTTCATGAACAAAAATCAAATTGCACAGGAAATACTTCAAAGAACCGGTAACTCTTATTGCATCATTTTTGAAAAGTTTCTGCACATCAAAATAAATCACCAACAGAGTAAAAAGAAAACACATGAATTGGGGAAAAAAAAAAAAAAAACATTAACTGACTGTCCCTCTGACAAAGGACTTTTACCTAGAACATCTAAAGAATTTTTTTTTTTTAAATCAGGTCCCCAAAATGCAAAGACTCAATCCAAAAATGGGCATCTGAGATGAATATACACTTCACAAATGAAGAGATACAAATGGCAAGTAAATATATGTAAAAATGTCCAGCATCATTGGTCATTCAAGAGAGGCAATTTAAGGGCTGGAAAGAGTTCAGCAGACGAAGCACCTTGCTTAGGTTCAATTCCTGGTACAGCATGCCACACCAGCCCCACCCCCAGGCATGCTGAGCTGATGATGGGGTCTGCGTATAGTGGCACACAACTGTAATCCATGCACTAGGGAGGCAGAAAACAGAAGGATCACTATGTGTCTTAGCTGTGTAATGAGATCCTGCACACACACAAAAAAATAAAAATAAATAAAAAATCTTTTAAAATGCAAATTAAAACAACATAGGGATTCCATCTCATTCCAGAAAGAATGGCTATCATGAGGAGGTCAACCAATAACAAGCGTTGGAGGGGTTGTGAGGAAAGCGGAACATTTTCCACTGTTGGCGGAAGTGCAGACTGGTACAACCGCTATGAAAATCAAGGTGGAGATTTCTTTAACAACTAGGAATGGAGGTCCCATTCAAGCCAGCTATTTCCCTCATGATTATTTTTCCAGAAGAACTGAAAACACACCACATGGCATATGTGCATCCATGTTTATAGCACTGCAAATTTGTCATAGCTAAATCTTGGAAACAACACAAATGCCCATCAACTAAGGAATGGATAAAAAATGTTGTGTTATTTTTATACAGTACAGTACTACTCAGCTATAAATAGATAAACTTGAGGCTTTTATGGGTAAGTGGATACAACTAGAGACCATAATCATAAGTGAAATAAATCAGACCTACATGTGTGAACATCATCTTGTCTCTCTACTATTAGAACATGAAAGAATAAAGAAAATTCCAAAGGTACAATAGATACTGTGAATATGAAAAAAAAAAATTGTTCAAAGGGGAGAAACAACTGGGATGAGAAGAGAAAAGAAAAAGAAAAAATGGAAGTCCAAAGCTTTGGTAATTGTATCACTGATTTCTGCTGGTCTGTTGAAAGGAGCAGTTAATGCTTAAATAATTTTATATCTTCATTTTAATTTTTTAACCAATTTAGCATGCTCATATCTGGCAATGTGAGCAACTAATTTGAACATAACAATATGCAATGTAACAACAATATAAAACAACATTGTTGACTTCTAAAAAATAGAAACACAGAAAATGATGATGTATACTGACCTCATTTTTTCATTTCAAAACAGATTCGTGGTTTTTTATTTTATTGAGAAACATAGAAATAAGACAGTTTCAAAGCTGATTAATAGGACAGTTTCAATAATTAATACCTTGTACATTGTTATCTTCTTAGTGGTTATCCATATTACAGACAGGATATCTTGTCCAAACACTATTAGTACAAATCTTTCTTTGCATTGATTTCAGCAAAAGTAGGTGTATATCTAGCCTACTTATACTGTATATACAGATACAGAGTGGACCTCTCTTTGTATCCCCTTTTTTTGTTCAGTCCTGTCAGATATGGGTATTCCATTGGCTCCTAAATACTATAGGTGTATGAATTCAGCAAAACAATCCAACACAGTCCAGCAGTCCACAATAGTAGTAGGTTATATGCAGAAGTTGTTGACTTGAGTCTTTCACAGCTCAGCATATTAATATAGCTTTACTTTATATACCTCATTCTTATACTGCTGAATGGTTAAGACCAAGATAAAGCAAGACGTATATAACATGATATGTATCTTTTGTATCAGACAAGGTCAGTCAAGTCCCCTAAGGATTTATCCTGTAACCCTGTACTGCAGTTTGTAGATCCTTTGTCTGTGTCAGCCATGTGGATGAGTCACGGCCATTGCTTGACCAGTTTGCTCTCTGTGAAAGCCTGAGAAAAAGTTTCTCTCCATGTGACTCTCTTTAGGCATACTCTACATCATCAATCACGTTGCTCTGTGGTCCCATAATCTCCTTGATCAAAAAGTTTGGAACACAACTTAGTTACATGATGTTACAGTACAGATTCTCCTATGACCTGAATCTTCACTGACCTTGAAAGGCTAGGGCCAAAATGTTGGCAGTCCTTGTAACCCTTCTATTTCTCTAATTTTTGGGCTGCAAACTTGGGTTGTTAACCCTCAAGAAGAATAACTTATTATTACCCTACAACATATGCAGTTGGGTGTAGCTTCACTACCTGTCTGAATATCAAACATCTTAGGCATAATATGGAACAGGTTTTTTCCATCAGGTATTGATGTGTTAAACTTTAAGTCCCTATAGAATATGGAGATAAAAAATTTAAAAATGAAGAATATTTAAAGAATATGAATAAACAATTACATATTTTTACACAGAAATTTAGAAATCTAACCATGTACAGCCTTGTAGCAGGATAGTCTTCAATACAGATTCTCTTAATGCAGATGATGCAGCTTGAGTGTTCTTCCTTATAGTTTCTTAAGATTCTCCACTTTGGGGAACTTAAGAGATACTGCATAACTGAACAACAACAAAAATCATAATGTACTAAATGTTTTTCAATATCCCAGAGATTTCATAAACTTTCCAAACAATTAACTTCCAAGCCAAGAAAAAAAAAACCACATATGTGCTGAAGCATCATTTTGATAGGTGTCATATTTATTTTACTTATATTTTGTTATTTTTATCTGTGTTTATAATATTTTCATTTTTATCTTTGAAAGATGCCTTGGGCTTGAGCACTGTGTGTGAAACCTTCAATGATTGAGAAGGAAAGCATACAACGCTGTAACTAAGATGCCAGGCAGTTCCTCTACTCCCTGTCTACTCATAGGTCCATCGTGTGTCAAAGCTGGCTAGAAACTTGGACTCATTCCAGCCCCAAACTCATTTCACAGATGAGCAAACATGCTGCTAACATTATCAATTCACCTTCTTCTTCCAGTAAGTTTTCCTTTTACTTTCTAATCCTTTGACTTTTCTTTTTACCAAAGTGGATGCAAGGCCATTACCTGAGCTAACTTCCTTGTGACTCCAATACCCTTGTCTATGCTTACTCATGAAGGGAAGGGGCTTTTGTTATTTGAGCAATTTCCTAAGTAATGTAGAGGGTACTGTGTATCCTTTCTCAATGTTATTAATAAGAGAGATCTACTGATATTTCTATTTAACTCTTGGCATTATTCAGTTTTGATAGACATTAGTCAGTACAAAGTAAAGCCCTCTCTAGCTCCCTTCTTCATGAATAGAAATTATGAGAGAAATGCCCCACACAATGCCCTTTCTTTCTTGGTTAATTTCTGCTATCAGACTGGAACGTTAGCTGATCATAAAATGATGCTTTCTCCCATCATTCTGTTCTTCAATTTTTTCTTGACCTTCCAGTAGAATAATCACAGAACGAGACTACTTCTAGTCTAGAGACTTATGCATAGTAGGGAAGTTCAGCTAGGGCATTTCTTTATTTTATGTGGGCAAGGCTGAATTTTAAATCATACTTCTTCATCCTAGATTTCCACCCCTTTGTCATACAGTACATTTCATTATGTGTTCAGTGAGTCTGCAAACATTTTTTAATCACAACGGTATTCACTTGGTTAATGAAATATAATACAGAATTATCAGATTGTTAAACAACCACCGTCTCTAGAAAACTTTCCTAAAGTGCTCCTCACTCTACTGTATTTCTTTATAATAACAGGTTACTGACACCATTCTGAGCCTTACTACATGCCAGACTCTGGACTGAGCACTTGATATGAATCATCGTGCTCACTGCTGATAAGAACCTATCATGAAGATGAGGAGTGAAAGCCAAGGTGAAGCCAACTATTGTTCCCAAGGACACACAACTGCAGAGCCAACTGGTTTCCCATTGCTGTACACTCATACACTCAGAAGGTGGTATAACTCTCTTCCTCTGTATTTACCTAACAGCTTTCTACTTACATTCCCCTGACCACATATTGCAGTGTACTGCTCTAGTCTATTTTGTTCTCTTTCAGAATGTGAAAGTAGAGATTAAACAACAGCACAGTGAAATATGGGAAACTTGAAACAAATATTTGTTAAATCAGTGCCCAGAAGACACCTAACATAGTATAGATTTACCAACTCATGCAAAGTAACAAGACTCCCAAGCATCCAGTGTGGAAAAAAACAAAGTAGACAACAGAATTTTTTATTGAAATCAACAATTAAGTTCAATGAGATCAATAGAGCTACTTGTGGAATGTTTTTGTCTGTTGATGATCATTGATCTCACAGGTGTGCCTGAAAGCCTAGTATTTGTTTATTTAACAAGCATTTATTAAGGGCTTAATATCTTCTAGCAACTATAAATTAAAGGACGCATGTGGACATTTCTGAGAGATTAAAAAAAAGAATGAGTTTTAAGTTATTAATTGGCCTTTAACTGGCCTTTCTATGGATATGTGGTGGTGTACCCAAGGAAATTTTTCCTAAAGGGCTCCTTGTTCTACCATGTTTCTTTGTAATAACAGGTTACTGACACCATTCTGAGCCTTGCTACATGCCAGACTCTGGACTGAGTACTTGATATGAATCATCGTGCTCACTCCTGATAAGAACCTATCACAAAGATAAGGAACTAGAGCCAAGGAGAAGTCAACTATTGTTCCCAAGGACACCCAACTGCAGAGCCAAGCTTCAAGCCCAGGGGGCTCACCATGTTCCTGCAGCCTACATGTAATGTCCAAATAACCCTGCCTCACCTCCCCTATGTATAGTGCCTATCATACCTTTGCAGAGCCAGGAATGGCTTAGCCCATGTCTTCCTAATGACACCTCACTTAGCCCTTTTTTGTACCCAGATATTCTGATGTCTCCCACATTCCTACTGGATTTCCAGAGATGCTCTACACAAAGCTAAAGTCTTCCTCCACAGCTGACAAGGCAGACAAGGAACAGTTAAGGGAATGGCAGGAAGAAGGAAATAGGTCATGGAGCATGCAAGGTGAGAGGCTGGACCCACTGACGCATGAGGTTTCTGTGCCCTGAAAGACCTGTGTGGAAAAGGAAATGGGCTTTCTTGTTCTGAAGAAATAAAGTCCCCAGTGGAGGGACAGAGGTCTCACTTGACTCAGCAGTCTCCCTGCTGACCGCAGACCATTGACTCTGGCAGGCTTTAGATGAAACTTTCTACAGCTTGTATCATCAAAAGGCAGCCTGCTACTATGAGAGAGGCTTTGAGGTTTGAAGAGGAGAAAGAATACAAAGTGAGGAGCTGAGAGGTCTCAAAGGACTTCTATCCCAACAAAAAGCAAAAGAACACAAGTACAAAAAAACTGTGATTTCTCTAACAGTATATAAAAAAAATGCAAGTTGCTGGTTTGTCATATCATAAATGTTTTCCCCACTGACTCTGAAGCCATCATGAACTGAACCAAATCTGAATTAAAAGAGGCTTCAAAGGAAACTTAACAGTTGGTCACAAGGGGTAAATTTCCCTGTACTGCAAAAGGGAAGGCTCCCTGGAGGGTGCTAAGTGGTAGAGTCCCTTCAGTAGCTGAATACAGTAGAAAATCATAACTCTTCACAAGCCAGAGCTCCATGCCTCAGCCACCTTCACTAACTTGCTCAAAGTCGCAGTAAAACAAGAGTGCAGACCCACAGCTGTCATCTCTGGTGATGGATTTACAGACTTCGGAGGGCTGCTTCACGTTATAATACTTTTTTCTAGCTGGGACTCGAATGACAGAAGCACATGCCCCTGGGGTTCAGAAAACTCTCCTATCGCTGCTAGGCTTCTGAATCAGGAGTCACCTCTCTGAGAGTGGCACACTTCTGAGCAAATGCACATTTGCAGACTGCTCGGGTTCCCCAAGGATGTGTTCACATCTCAGCAGTCTCTCTGCCCTAAGAGGGCCCTTCCCAGAGCCAAAGCTATTTCTACAGAAGAGAACAGGAAATCCTCCTAAGTTCTCATTGACTGAAGTTTTTGATTTCCCATTAGGGAATCTGTTATGTATTTGATAAACATTTCAGCAATCGTATGTTCCAGTCAGTATTCTAAATGCCTTACATCTGTAATTTCCCTTTGCATAGTAATAGTCCCTTTATGTCAACAAGCAAACTGGGACATAGGTAAGTATAGGGACTTGTCCCAAGTCACAGATGATAGATAAACAGTGGCCCCAGACATCAACCCAAGGCTCATGCTGTGGCTCCATGGAGCCTTCCTGAGCTATCTCTCTATTAATTCTCTTACTGCCACAGAACCCAAATTCATGTCTCCTGTTATATAGTGCCACCCTCTAGGTCTGATGTGGGTAGCAAGGTTCATAAATTATAATTAGTTCAAGGTAAAATCCCTAACCCAGCTCCAACTAATGGGAGGAAGAAGGAAGACCAAGGGCAGAGGATCAAGGAGATCGGACCCTGCCTGCAGGGACTTGCGTGGCTTTGTTTCCCTGTGCTATTTTCGTTGCCATCAAGAAGCCAGAGAGCTTTAGAATCATCTTCTGCTTGGAGTGAGACCTGTTACATCCTCTGTTGCAGAAGCTCCTGGCTCTTTTATGTCCCTGCTGGGTTTTGCTCGGTCTCCCTACTTCTGAAATGTCTCAGGAAGCTGTTTTGTTATGTAGAGTCAGGCAGAAGACAGACGGGTGTGTGTGTGAAGCGGCCATGAAGCTGGCACCAAGTCTGTGGTGTCTGTGGTAGTTTATTACTGCTGCCAGCAGAAGAGAAATCTGATCCTGGCAGATGCAGCCTGCTGTGAATCAATATTTTACAGGTAGTATACTTTGAAGAGATGACATCAAGACAGAATCAAAAGAGAGGGAGACAGGGAGGGAGCGAAAAAGAAACCATACAAGTAGGAGCAGAGAATTCATCCTGACATCCTTTGACAGTCCTTCCCACAAGGAGTGAGGGGAACAAGCCCCAGGAGGGGGAGGTGACGCTGACGCGGGTGAGGGTGGCTCCTTGACAAAAGCCATTACTCCCTACTTGCCTTCACCACACAGGTGCTATCACAAAAGGGTGACACAGCCTATACCTTGGACCAAAGAAAACCTGTCTGAGGTACCTGCCTAGAAAACAGCCAGAGATGCACGGGAAACAGACTGTCCCTCCCTGGCTCCCCAGCCAGGGCACTGGTAGAACCCTAAACAAAGAGATAAACCCACTCTTTGCCGTCTGTGCTTTCTTTCCACAGGTCCTCCAGGGAATCTCTGGAAAGCACTCTAGACCTTTTACATGGGGGTTGTGAGGAGAGAACGATAGGAGAGGGGTTGCCAAGGCTCTAAGGATCCCAGGCACTGGGAGCCAGCCAGCTCTCCCCAGAACGCTGTGTCTTCCCTGTGGCATTCCTGAGGGTCCAGGACACTGACACCATCAGACAAGGTTGGAAGGACTGCAGCTGTGCAGGAGTGAGAAAGAAGCTGTGTTTCTATGTGGTTAGGCCTGTTAGAGTCAACCACCAATCGAATGTTCCTCTGTGCAAGGCACTTTCCTAGCACCAGGAAAAGACAGGGCGTGAGGCAGATGCTGGCACCAAACACATGCCATTCCTGCCATGCAGAGAGAATGAAGACATAGATGCAACCCACTCTAGTGCCAGGCAGACTGAGGAGTAACGCAACATAGACCAACAACATCTTGAAAGATCTGCAGCACATAGTATTGTAGTCTGTTAGGGTCTTAAAGGGACCTTGGCTTACGTGATGAGGAAAGCTGGCTCTAGGCTGAATGGTGTGAGCTGGTTGAGCTTCCTCACATTCAAGCCAGGACTGCAAAGATAGGAGGGATCTGGCAAGATGAACTGGACCTCAATGGGAAAGTAGAAAGGAGTTGACTGGGGCAGAGGAAATTATTTAAGCCAACATGGGCCAGATGGTAATCCAGAGGACCTAGTGCACACAAGAGAGATGGTATATGAAACAGCTTATTGAAACATAAGCTCCAGCATCCAGTCCAGGGTTTTCCAAGTTATCTGTGAGGAAGGGTCAGTTTTCTCCCACCCTAATCAAATACAGGCTAACATTGTTTGAAATGTAACAGAAACAAACTACTAAAATAAATCCTATGATTGGATGTCATGGAAGTATTAAAATTTCTGTCAACATATTTACATACTCCTTCTAATTTCTGGATTTATCTTATTGTGGCCTTACACAAAAGAGATCATGGAGAGGCATTAGTCGCAAGCTACACTGTGAATAACAACAGCCTAATTACCCTGTCCAGTTATCCTGTCCAATGTAGTAGCCATAGCCACATGTGACAAGGGGACATGCGAAGTATGTCTAATCTGGACTGAAATGCACTCCAGATTCTAAATACTTCATGCAGGGGTTACCAAAACGATGTATGCACACATAAGGAAAAGAAAAACTCATATATTAATTTTAATACTAAATTTGTGGAGACATCGAAAGATTAATACAAGCTACCTTTGGCCTGTACAATTTTAAGAGGTGCTCAAAGCGGTGGCCACGAGCTTCCACACATTTATTATATAGTGAGCTGCTCCTTGGGCCACTCTGGTCATTGAGATTGCTATGCTCACACTTTCCACTTCTTCTACATTCCGACAGTGTAGTGAACGTTCTTTGATGTGCAATATCTGCTGGGGTCCCCATAAGAGGGTAATGCCATATGTTGAAAAAAAATCACACTATTTTTTCTTTTACTGAATTTTGTATACATTTTTAGCAATGACTTTTCATATTGATTACATGTTGAAAATGATATTTTGAATACACTGGGTCAAAAATGAATTATTAAAACTCATTTTTCCTATTTTGCTATGTGGTTGTTATGGTTCAGATCTAGAATGCTCCCCACATAAGAGCTGGTGCTTTCAGAAGATGATTAGATTATATTGGTGCTATAGCTTACTTGTTATTAAGATGTGAGGAAGTGGGCTGCAACCCACCTGGGGTATTATATGGAGTTGGGGGTGTCCCTTCTCAGCTTCTCCCTTCTCCCTCTGCTTCCTGGTCACTGTTACATAAGCAGCTCTCCTCTGTGCTAGGTCCTTCCACCATGTTGATTCTGTATTTGAGCCACCAACCGTAGACTGATGCTATTGAAACTGTAAGCCAAAATAAACTCTCCCCCTTTGAATTGTGGATATCATGTATTTTGTCTCAGCAATTTGATAATGCCTAGGACAGTGGCTACCAGAAAATTTCACATCACATGTGGGCCAGCACTGGTGTATATTATTTATATATAGATTTATTATTTCCCATAGAATCAAACTACAGCCCCATCTCTTACTCATTAGTTTCCTAAGAATATTTGCTTCCCAACAGGACTGTACTGAACTAAGCATACAGTCAGGGGTCTCAAGGAGACAACTGCTAAAATAAGGGAAAGCTTTCATTTTCATTCCAATCATAAAGGATCTCAAAGTGAAAAACAAGGAAAAATAGGAAGGTTGGAGAAAGGAGAAGGTCATTGGACAATGAGATGAGCTTCATTGTAAATATCAACACCATGGTATGTTGACACGGCTTACTAAAACCCTAGTAGAGGATTTTGGTATAGTTTTGTGTTTGTTTAAATCTTGCTAAGAACTGAATCTATAACCTCACACTTCCTAAGCCTGTGCTCTACCACTGAGCTACAATCCCAGCCCTGGAAAATTTCTTTAACTTGAATCAGTTTGGTATAAACATGTGTTTGTGCAAGAGAACAAGATACAGTGCCATTGCCAGTCTTGCAGATAACCCACTACTATTATAGACTACTCGACTATTTTAGGTTATTCTGCTGAATTCATGTACCTACAATATATGAATGGTAATGGAATACACATCTCTGACAAATGTAAACAAAAAAGGGGATATAAATGAACCATTTTGTAGTGGAATATATATATTTTGTGTGTATATATATAATATATATATATATATATATATATATATACACACACACAAAAATAGCACAAATATACAGCTACTTTAAGAAGAAGGTTTTAAGCTAATAATGTTTAGACAAGATATCATGTCTGCATCTTGTACTGGGAATAACTACTACAATGACAATAATATACAATGTATTAATTATTGTATCTCATTGTCAACTTCCTTCTCAATAAAACTATTTTTAAAAAAGATAGTGTCAACATTTTTTCTTTTTTTCTCTTTAAAAACATAAAATTTCAAAACTAATAAGCTAATACTATATATAATACTATATAATGTATATAATACTATATATTTTTTTCTCATTAAAGAGAAACCAGACAGATTAAAGCACGTGGGGTTCGATCCCTGGCCTGCCGTGCTAGCCCCATTGACTGAGACAGAGCATGGTGATGAGAACCTGTAATCCCAGCACTTGGGAGTCTGAAAACAGGAGGATCACTATGAGTCCAATCTGGGTAGTAAGACCCTGTAGCCCCTGTACTAAATACATATAAATAAATGAAGGAATAAATAGAAACCAGAATCTGATGTTATTTTACTTAACATTATGTTCTCAGGGTGCACTTATTGCCTGTGAATTCCTCAAATTTATCTTTCATTATTACACAGAAAATACCACTATGAATGTCTACATCAGAGGAACAGAACAAACTCAAATAAATAGCCCTATGATGCACCTCAAGATCATAGAAAAACACAAACAATCCAAACCCAGAACTTGTACATGGAAGGAAATTATAAATACCAGAGAAGAAATCAATGAAATGGAGACTTAAAAAATACAAAAATCAAAGAATCGAAGAGCTGGTTCTTCGAAATGTTAAACAAAATAGAACCCTTAGCCAATCTTACCATAAAAGGGAAAGAAAAGGCATAAATCCATGCAAAAAGAGTTAAAATTTTGAAAAAAAGAAATAAAAAATTTGAATCACAACAGTCATCAACAAAATCCAGAACTATTGTACAAATATATATGCAAAAACAAAATGGATAACTCAGAAAAAAGGAAGGGATTTCTAGATATATGTGAAATACAGAAACTGAACCAAGAATACTTAAAAACTTTAAACAATCCAATATCAGAAAAAGAAATTGAAGCAGTAATGAAAACAGTACTAGGAAAATCCCAGGTCCTAATGGATAAACTGCTGAATTCCATGAGAACATCAGGGCAGATCTAATACCAACAATCTGACACTCCTTAATCTCTTTAGTGAAATCAAGAGGGAAAGAGTAGTTCTAAAATCATTCTCAGAATCAACATTACTCTAAACCAGACAAGGATCCAACCAAAAAGAGAACTGTAGTCTAGTCTCTCTAATAAAGATTGATGCAAAAATTCTCAACAAGATACTGGCAGAGTGCAAATCATCAAAAAGATCATATACCATGACCAAGTAGTCTTCATCCATCCTAGGGATGCAAGGATGGTTCAACATGTATAAATCAGCAAATGGAATTTTATCACATAAACAGAATCATGGACAAAAGGTACATGCTATGTCAGTACAGACAGAAAAAGCCTTTATCAAAATTCAATATTCATTCGTGACTTTTTTAAATGAAAAAAAAATGTGCTTGAAAGAACATTATCTTAACCTTATAAAAGCCATTTATGCCCAATCCACTTCCAACATCATATTAAGTGGGGAAAAATATGAAGTTTTCCTTCTAAAGCCAGGAATGTGACAAAGATTCCCAATATCACCACTGCTATTCAACACAGTCCTCAAAACATCAGCAAGAAAAAGAAAGAAAAGACACATGTATAGGAAAAGATGAAGATGAAGTGTCATTATGTGCAGGTGATATGACTCTTTATTTACAAGACCCAACAAAACCCCACCTAGAATTAATAACCAAATTTTGCAATGTAGCAAGATACAAAATAAACACAGAGAAATCAATAGTAGTACTTTGTACTAAATAATAAACTTGTTGAAAAAGAAATTAGGAAAACAATACCATTCATCATAGATTCAAAACTATTAAATGCTTAGAAATTAACCTAACAAAGAAAAGGAAAATTACATCACTCTGAAAAAGGAAACAGGAGGACATCAGAAAATAGAACAGAATCTCCTGTTTTTGGTTAGACAGCTACAATGTCAAAATTATGCAAAGGTATTGTGCTCTGTAAGTGAATAAGCAAACATTCAACCAAAACTTTGTGAAAGTCCTCTAAAGGAATTATGCTTGCTAGTTGAGGGTACTGAGCATTACATATTTTTCTTTCCAATAATGTCAGTAGCAATAAATCAGGTTCATACCATTCTTTCAATTCTCTTAAGACACTTCATTTCTTATTAGCACCTCAACTTCTCACTGTAGCAAATTGTTCCCACCTTTATTGTCACTAGCAGGTGGTCTGGACAAGTATCACCAGACAAATTACCTCCTCCCCACACCCACCATGCCCCTTTCTGAGGTGCTTCTTCATATAGTGGGTGAAATATGAAACAAAGGAAACAAGTTTAAGAATTTCTGTCACTGTTCTAACAACTAGATCCATGGGCCAGTTATAAGATTCAGCTTAGCTCCATATATGTGGGGTAAGCACAAGTAAGAGAGAGTGTGTTTGGAAGATCATTTTGTGACTTTGTCTTTAGCTCCATAAGAAGCATGAACTTAATGTACCTAATTGCAATATAGAAGCAGGAAAGAATAAATGCCACTCATCACTGTATGACAAAACTCAGAAACTATGGTATCCATGCATGATAATCAAATTCTGAAATGCATGCCAATTCATGCCTGTTTTATGTCATAATGGTCAGCAGGACTCCTAGCTCCTTCAAAAGTGGTCCCATTTAAACAATAAAAATATACAGCAACCTGTGGAAAATAAAATGTACACAACAACTGGGCATGCAACAGACTCAATTTTGTTGCCTCAATTCTACCAATCACATTTATAAAACCTATGTGTTAACTGAATCCTGCATAACCATAATTATGGGAAGTGACCATTGATTAGAAGATGGAACTCTTTTTATTGAAGAAGTGTGGGGCTAGCCAAAGGTTAATGGGGACGAAACAGACTGCCCTAGAGTTCTTGATAGATTGTTACTAATTTGCATGGCTGCCAGAGGAAATGCAAGTGTCTGAGAAGGAATCTGGACAAATAATAAGGTAAAAACAAGAACAAGGACAACCTGTGCTCCATTCCACCTCATATTTATAGGGATAAAATACCACTCTTGTCAAGGAAGGTAGATCACACCTGCAATCCCAGCACTTGGGAAACTAAGGCAGAGGATGGATCCCTGCAAGTTTGAGACCACCCTGGACCACATGGCAAGACCTTATCTCAAAAAACAAAACAAAAAGCACTTCTTTTCCACGGTCCAAGCTCTTTAATCCTTAAAAACTCAACTGTTTCTACCTTGAGAACGTATGAAACACATGCCATCATGGTACAACTGACCTTCCCATGATGTATGCCCGTGATCAGAATGATGGTAAGCATTTCTAAAACAAGACATCGACAATCTACTGGATGCTCACTGCAAACAATGGGTGTGACAGTGCCCATGTGTTCTGATCATTGCTGCTAACAGAGCGTGACAAGCTCTGATTCTGCCCCATTGCTTACTAGAGCCCACTTGTGGCTTTGATCCAACTACTCTGGCTTTTTTCCAACCCCTCAGAGAAGTCAAATTTCCTCCTCCGAGAAATCTGCTCTTCCCACGGTCAGTTATGATCTTTCTCCAGGCTCAAGAATGTCTAAGTGCTTTCCAATTCTCAAAATCAAGTACCAAACTCAGGACTCTAGAGTGGTCTTTTCAGACAGCCCTATTGAAAGAATCATCTTTCTGGGATACTCTCTACCAACTTCATATTTGTTTCCCTTACTATCTTCCACAATGAGCTTAACTTGTTTATTTATGTTTCTTTGGCCATTCTTTGTCTGTCCGTAAAATGTGCTTCATGAGCACAGTGCTCCTTATTTGTACTAGACATTGCCTTTGTCATACCTAGCTCAATGCCTGACACACAGTATTTGATGAAGGAAGGAAGGAAGGAAGGAATGGCATCTATAGACAAAAGAGCACACAGCCCTTCAGTGAAAACTAGTTACTCCAAATTTACTTTCTTGATATCACTATAATGTAGGAAAAAAAGACTTGTGCAAACAAAAAAAGAATATAGTTGAAGGATCTCCTTGGTAGAATATCCAGAACAAGTCTGGTGCCGCATGATGAAAGAGTGTTCAACTTCTTCCGAAGACATTCTGACCACAATGGTGAACTCTACAAGGTCTACAGCACTCACCTCTAACAGGCTCCATTTCTATTAGCAAAATAAGATGTTGGGCAGGGATGGTTTGATTCAATTACCAAGTAATTCATGGAAAAGGACTTAGTGAGGAAAGGGTCAGGGAGAGTAGATAGAGGGGTTTAAGGAGGTGGCAGCAGGGAAGGCAACATCCTGACTATCAGTTGTAATTGTGTATTCTGAACATATTTGCTGTTTTATTCATTCTCCACTCTATGCTGCATGGTCAGACATTGTGACACTCTCAGGAAGTCACTTAATCTCTTTGAGTTTTCATTTTCTCATCTGGAAAAGGATAACAGGGAGCCATCTCACCCCAGAACCTGGCAAGAGTGAAGGAGTGAGCTCTCAGTGCTGGCAGAGGGCTCCAAATGCTAGCAAGCACAGTGGTTTGATGGCTTCAGTAGTGCAAGTGATGATGCAGAAAATGTCCACAAGACCAATGCTGTTATCCATCAAATTATGCCATGCCTCCCACCCTGCTTCAGAGGTGAAATGCTCCAGTAATGAGCAAGAACAACTGTCTTGCCCTTGAGACGAACAAGTATTTAGATTTTTAAGTGTGGAAGGAAGAACTGTTTAATAGCACACCAATACAAAAGTTTTGCATCTTTAGCTGAGGATTTATAAAAAAAAAAAAAAAAAAAAAAAAAAAAAAAAAAAAAAAGCAAAATTAAAGTGATAATAACTGAGAAAGTCTGAGTAACAGACCTAGCATAATGTCGATGTTCAAGGTTAATGGTACTTCAGCCTATGTTTTCATATGAATGACTAAAAAGCTGATATCAGAGGTAAAGAAAAGCAGGAATTTTTAACCATCCTACTTGGTTAAAAATTTATTTCTTTCAAACTGATAACTGCTTTTGAAGGATGGTGCCTGAAATCTCCCTCAAGCTCTATCTTTAATTTCATCATCATCATAATGATATCAAGGCCACAGCAGTGAATGCTCCGAGCTTGGAGTCACTTGTAGTGAAATCTACAATGTAATTTTGGTCAGGTATAAAAAAGGATTATTTGATTTGACTGTAGAATTATGAACTCAGGAGATTGTATTAGTGAACCCAATGACCTTTCCAACACATTTAAAGTTCAGCTCTTTATTTTGAAGAATGAGAAATTAAACTTGTATCTCCAATTTTAACATATTCTTAATCTACCAATGTGTACCTAGATATTTCCTGAGGTGGATTTATTTTTAATCTGTCTTTCAGATATATTTGCTCATGAATGAACATGTGATAGAGTAAATCACATTTTAAAAGTCTAAACCTGAAAACTTAATTAGTTGAGAACTGAATCCTAGACGTATACTATCATCTTCACATGACAGAATAATAGAGAATGATAAGCACTTTAAAAGAATATTCTGTAGTAAACTTAAGCCATTAGCAACATGACTATTGTCTGAGTGCTCTTGAGGAGGAGGTCCGATGAGTGAATTTAGTATTGAATGCAAATGCAGAAGCATGGACCCCACCCGGTGAAGGGTCCCCTAAGCCATACTGGGGCTGCCCGCAAGCGTGCTGCTACAGGTCCCACAGTTCTCAGCCCAGGGATCCCTAAGCTGAATCACTATTGCTTTCCCTGTCTGGATGGTCTTATTTATGCTCCTATTAGCAAGGCTGTCCATTGGAGTCTTTTGTGTCAAGTTTGCCCATAGGTAAAGGTCACACTTGGCTCACCAATCACCTGTCTTCACTAGTGAGCCTGGTAGCTGAAAGCTGGACCTACACAGGCTTGAACATACTCCCTTTGCCACAGCGTGTATAGATGCCCTTCCTTAATCAGAACAAGAACTTTCTTCCTTTTTACATCGAAAACCTTTTCATTTGCATCACCTCTACAGAACACAGAAGGCCTGTTAATAAGGGGAACACTGAGAAACCGCCTATCTGTGTTCACTGAGGAAAGCAGAATATGCAATGGGAGGACCAGAACCTGCTCTGCCATTAACAGCACCACTGAATCAAACCAAAGCTCGCAGTGCCTGGCACTCATTTCAGTGTGTGTGGTGTTTCATCATTCAATACCTTTTATAAAGTTAGAGGTGCCTTTTGTTTTCTACTCATTATTTTATAAAGAACTTTAAAATGGTTAACATGCTTAGGCTAATATCCTTAAAGGCTTTGACTTTATTATAAGAGATAATTATCTATTTGACATCTTCCCATATTATTTTGTTGCTGTAAACTACCATAAATGCTTATTTCCCATTTGTACAAGTGAAGATGCACACTTATGTAGAAAATACAGAAAAGCACAACAATTTTTAAAATTACCTAGAATCCCACTAACTTAAATTGCATGGTATTGCATTTTGCTGCACTTTCTGCCCAGTTTTCCCTTGTTCATTTCAAAGTAGATGAACTGACTCAGAGAACCAAATGAAAATCCTCCTGCATTGTAATTCTTTGCTGAAAAGAAGCCACAAAAACAAAACTCATAAGGCCTTGCCTTGGGGCTACTAACTGAAAGTGCCACTTATTTTAATAAATGCATCTTGATTATCTACTGTGTGCTCAGTATGTACTGTGTACTGACAATGCCGATCTAAGAAGACCAGACCTGGTAAAACCAACCAAAGGAGAGAAGACTAAAAGGACACACATGCTACAAAGAGTTTGCAGAGGGAAACCAGGGAGGGGATCGAGGAGGTCTCTCTGGAATGGATGGCACTGGGCTTGGTCACCAAGCACTAGAAAAGCAAGCAAGACAATAAAGTCTGTATGTGGGGTTTAGGGGCTCAATTCCCCCAGGCCTGCTGTGCAGGCCCTACCCCCTTGGCATGCTGAGGTGGTATTTGACACTGGGCCTTGTAATCCCAGTTCTTAGGAAACTGTAAACAGGTGGATCCTTGGGAGTCTGATCTAGTGGTGACACCCTAAACACCCTATAGACCATTCCCTAAAATTCAGAAGGAAAAAAAATAAAAAGAAACCCTTTCCCCTTCCCATTTACAAAACTCTATTTTTTCAATTATTTTTTTCTTTAAATGCCTTTAACTGTTGCGCCAAAAAGCCCAGGAGGTTGCACGATCCCCCTCTACAGTCTGGTTGTAGAAGACACCCCCCCCAGCCCCACATTTTCCCCAGATGGACTTATGCTGTGAAGACCCCGTCTTCCACACTCCAAATAACTTCCATTTCAGCACACCTTTCCTGAGCTTCTCAGATGCACCCCTCCTCTTGTCAACCATGTTGAATCTCATGTTCAAATTTTTATTAAAAGAACTAAAACCTGCTAAACCATTTTCTAGAAAGGCTATATTGCCCACAAATTAAAGTATTTTAGTAACCCATGAAAAAAATAAATAAAGTCTGTACATGCCATGCAGCCTACACAAAACCTCAAAGGCCTCAATAGATCTACAGATTTAGGACATAGTCACAGAACACACTTGGGGCAGCTAAAACAGTTTTCAGCTGGAGATATAGTCAACTCAGTAATTTCCTGCTAAGGTTTGGAGAAATCCGATTTTTCTTATCTAGAAAGCTCTATATTAAGTTCTGTATCATCTTGTTGAGATATCAGTATTGACCTTTTGAAATTAAAGTTATGATCTGTAGATTTTTCTGATGTCCTTGACTTAACCCAATCATTTTCAAGATTAGTCAGTATCTGGTTCAAGATATTTACTAAATGTCAGCTAAGAAAGAAAGCAATCTTGATCAAATTTCACTTCTTTTTTTGTTTTTTGTTGAAATTCATCATTGTACTTACCTATATAGCAATACTCACCATGTGAGGAAACACAGTTTTCAAGTTATCTACTTTACTAAAGAGTCACAAACATTCAAATAATAAATGATTTCTTCCTTCATTTATATTTTGTCAAAGACTATTTTGAGTACTGATACTGCTAATAAAGCTACAGTAAATGACCAACAGGTTATATTAGACCAGGAAGTGAAATAAATTATACGTTCCCTTCCAGATCTTGCTGTTTGGGGATGATTGCCTATGAATCACTGGCCAGTAAACTTTTTCTTTAAGAGTAAGATATTTTAGACTTCACATGTTATAAGACTTCTATGGCACTGCTTCAACTCTGCATAGTAGGAAGAAAAACATATCTAACACATAAACAAATGTCTATTTCCCAATAAAACTTTATTTATAAACCTAACTATGGATCACATTTGGTTCTCTGACTCCTAGCCTGCAGTATGGAATGGGGAAACAACTCAGCTAAATGGAAAGAGTAAGTCTGCAAACTTGCTACCCTTGTGTCAGATTAATGTCACCCATGCATTGAAACTTGGAAGTAAGGCAGCTTAGTTCTAATAGTTTTGCCTCTAATTTACTGAGTAATTGTAAACCAATTGTTTAACTTCTGAGAGTGGCTTATTTTTTATTATTATTATGGTTTAGATGTAGTTTGTCCCTGCCAAAGCTAATGTTGAAATTTAAGGGACAGCAGGGAGGAAAAGGGGATCAAAAAAAGAATTAAGATATGTCATGGGCAAGCATTAAATCCATAACAGGAATGTAAATATTATGTACTGAAATCATGCACTGATAACAATTAAGTTTTTAAAGGAAGTTTAATTTTCAACATAACAGTGTTGAGAGGGTCCAGGACCTGGAAGAGGTAATGAGGACATACCAATGCCACCTCCAAGAGGGATTAACACCCACTTCCCACAAGAGGGGGGCAAATAGCATGAGAGTGGGCTGTTATCATAAGAACAGCTTTAAAAGAGAAGAGAATATAGGTAGAAACCCTAATGACATAGAAGTAGACAGAGACTTCCTAAGTAAAACCCTGACTGCATAGGAAATAATACAAAGAACCAACAACCAGGATCTCATCTTATTAAAAAGCTTTTGCACAATAAAAGAAATCACCAATGAAGTGAAAAGACAGCCTCCAGAATGGGAAAATATTACAGCCAGTTGTCCCTCAGACAAAGGGCTACTATATAGCACATAAAAAGAATTGAAACAAATCAGACCAAATTCAAAACCTCAATCCAAAAACAGATATCTGAGGTGAACATAAACTGCTCAGATGAGGAAATACAAACAGCAAATAAATATGCGAAAATGTTCAACATCATTGGACATCTGACAGATGCAAATTAAGACAATACTGAGGTTTCACCTCACCCCAGAAAAAATG
>PVKA01033835.1:0-24010 GCA_004027165.1 Ctenomys sociabilis | reverse complement strand
GGGAGGGAAGAAGGAAGGAAGGAAGGAAGGAAGAAGGAAAAGAGAAAGAAAGAAAGAGAGAGAGAGAGAAAGAAAGAAAATCACTGTAACATCATAGTAGATACATAGAAAACTGAGAGCTACTCAGTCTGTTAAAAAAAAAAATGAGATGACTGTGAGCAAGAACAGCATATCCAGGCAGCTGATACACTGGAAGTGAGAACAAGAAAGTGGAAAGCTCAGCTTTTCTTTGTGTCTCCATATCCTTTTTTTTCATCTTTTTTTAAAATTTATTTTTGTATTTTAGAGAAGGGTCTACAGGGTGTTTAGGATCTGACTACTAGATCAGACTCGTAATGATCCCCCTGTTTAAAGTCTCCCAAGAGCTGGGATTACAGGCACATGCCACCACACCCAGTCTCAATCGCTGTCCCAGTGCACCCCAAGGGTGGGGCTGGCACAGCAGGCCTGGGCATGCATCTCTGGTCCCTGCGCCTGCTTGCAGGCATTTTAATCCGCTGAGTTATTTGGCTGCCCCCCTTTTTTGGCATTCCAGTACCTATCATATTTTATTCTTAGTACTTCTTTATGATTATGAAAACTTTTTCTTAGTTCAATTGTTTTCAAACATTTTATTTTTAAGTAATTAGTATTTAATTTTCTGAATATTGCTTAATCTTAATTCTTGTTTTAAAATTTATACTATATCTTTGAATTACAATTTATCTGAAAGACATGGTATGATATCTTCTCCTAGTATTAGAAAATTTAAAAAGTACATTTCCATTTTCGCCTCTTTTTTTCTTTTTTTTTGTCTTGACCCCTTTCTTTTGACCTTGTTTTGGACAAGGGCAGAGAAAGAGCAAATACGTGAGGATATCTGCTAATTCAAATTGGAGCTCCACGTATCTGCTTGACACTTCTGACCTAAGCAGTCCTACTGATTTCTTACTCATCTTATTCTTCCTTTCTCTTTGCCAGCACCCTTTGCTCTATGTCACTCTGTGATCGAAATGCCATTTACACTGTCCTTTGGTAGTGATAGCACCATTGGATAGTGTGTGTGTATGCACATGCACGCATATGCATGTGATATTTAAAAGACTGGATTTACATATCCTTTTCATGGACCACATACTGCATATCTATGTTATTATAGGATATGGGTAAATTTCTCTGTCCAAAACTTATGTTTTACAAGAAGTATAACATATTTCTTTTTCTATAACTCAGTTGAATTTCTATTTCCATTTCCGATTCTGCTTTAGTGGTAGAATCTCAATGTTAACCAGTTTGTGCCCACACCCTTTTATTTCTTTAGGATTATGCCAAATTTCTAGAGACTTTTACAGTGACAAAAAATTGAAATGAAATTTCTAAAAGTCATCAATTTAGCCACCCCAGAGCTTTACCAAACTTACCTCCACCCTATGTTTTGCCCTAGAGATTGTACTAAGTAGACCCCATACACAGGGTTTCCTTCCCAATGGCTTCCAGGTGTAATCAGCTTTCTCTGCATGATTATTCTTGCTTCTGATTTTATGAATCTTGCTCTCTCCTCGCTTTCAGATATGGCAGCAGCAACAGTTCTGTGGTAGCCAGTACCAAGTTCTTGAACACAACATGGTACCTGTACCTTTGTAATCAATTCCTTTGTAAATAATCCCACTTTAAATACACCTCAGTGCATGGGTAGCTCTTTCATGTGCTGTGACTGTGACTAATGTATTGCTGGATGCACTGTCTACAACAGAAGTCAAAGAGGTCTTCTATTCTGCCTACTTCCTGGATTCTGAGACAGAAGCTATACAACATAACTCGTACTGATACTCTTTGCCTTGCAAATCTTATAATTCACTTTGCTCCTATTTTAAGACCATAGTGAGACACAGAACTGTCTATAGGGTTGTCAAGGCCCATCTGTCTGAACTTCATGTGTGTACTCAGAGTTACAAAAGGTAGGCAATCCCTCTCTCTGAACTACTCATGTCTCCACATTTCCAATTGTGTTTTGTCTATTTTGCATAAGCCAGACCTGGTGATATGTTTGGTTGGTAAGAGATGAGGTACATAAAATACTGCAAAAAGGAAAATATGCCATAGCACATATAAGTATTTAAACAGCGGACCCTGTAAAAATATCCATGAAAATGAACACTTGCATAGCTGTAAGAACAATTAAGCTAGTATATTCTAAGAGTATGGACTTATACATTCCTACTACCAAATGCCAAACTCCTTATTTATATAGCAAATTGTAGTTGGCAAGGGCTTCACGTATTAAAACTCATTGTCTCCTAAAGATAACCTATGAGGGCTATAGAATATGTGCCATTTTTAGACTGGGAACCTGAGATTGAGAGACACTAAATGCTACACAAGCTGAGGTTACTCCTGAGTTTAAACCACCTAACTCATGCGATCACCGCAAGTGTGCTACATCTGTAGGATATTATTTTCATAGGAGAATATTCATGAGAATATGTCTATAGACTTCTTCAAAGTCAAGCAATGCATCTGTGGGTTTAGGCCACTGCCTCGAGACTGTCTACAGACTCCCGCCTTCCTTCCTCCTCTTCATTCCATCTGCTGCCTTTCTAGCCCACTCACACTCTCTGGAAATTTCCTAAGTTATAAGTTCATTCAGAGGACTGTACAAAGAGGAAAATATGAAGGAAGGGAACTCAGTGAGTAAACTATGCTGAAATACTATGAAGTACACAAGAAAGAAGACACTACTGGAGCTACTGAAGTTTCAAAATGTGCTCTGGCTAAAAAGGATGAGGAGCAGTGAAAGCAATCTAGACTGCCAATTGAATTCTAAATCTCAGCCCAGAAACTTGAGACTATGGAATGCGCTAGGGTTAGTGGACTAGGAGGAAATTAAAAAGCCTGGATTATGATTCATAGCTGCGGCTCTCCTGTGAAGAACTTTTGGCAAATTAATTATTGGGTTTCTGTGTCCTGACTGTGGCATGATCAGGGTGTACTCAAGATTTCCTCAATGTCTAACATTTAACACTGTAAATTTGTGTTTTTGATGGAAATATTAAAAAATTGTACTGTATGCTTCAGCTGCCAATGGAACTTCGGAAACAGGTTTGATGCTTGAAAAGCATGAAATTTTTAAACACAAAGAAAAACTCAACTGTAAAAATATTATCCTGAAGTCTGTCAATTTCAATGAAATCATGGAGAAATCTGACTTACGAATATTTAAATTTAAGCATAGCAAATGTTATATTCATTTATAATTTTTCTAATCAGAACTGAAGGATGCTCACAATGTGTTGTCTACTGTTGCCTTCAGGACCTCACAGTCTTCCTCATGAGGGAATGGAGACAAATGCCACTGTTCAGAGTCATGTGAGAAGAGAGGCCAACTCATGCAGCCAAAGCCCAAACTGAAGGGCAAAAAGATCCTTGCACCATGGTGCACACCAGCAACCCCAGCAATTAAGAAGCTGAGGCACAAACAAAAATACTTAGATATGCAAAAGCCCTTATAAAGCAACTGGTCCAATATGCTTATTAAGCCAGATTATTGCTACTAGATGTCACAGCAGCAGAGCCATTTAGACCAAAAGAACCTTGACTCCTAAAGTTTTTGTATTTTTTTCTCCCTAACCTCCCTGTACTTTCTGCCATCTTTTCTACAGGAACTCTAAGGAATAAAGTCAACTGTTCTCCATCACCCAGTAATCAGTAATCAATAATCAACCACTGAGGACATAGACCTATACATGTCCTAGAGTCCATATACATACATACATATATATATATATATATATATATATATATATATATATATATATATATATATATGATCCATATTCTGAAGTTTCCATTCTTTTGGTACTGCCTTGACTTCAAGACCCATAAATGGGGACAGTGAGGGACACTGATTTCCTCAGAGCCAGTTGAAGAAGTAGATAGTGAGAAAGAATAAATGCTTCTCTGATGCTCATTGCCAGCGTCTCATAGGTGCTGCCTAGGCACTCTCTTGAGCAGGGGAAACACCTGGAGAGCAGAGCACCCGTGATGAGGCAGCATGGCAGGCCACATGGCACTTACTGGGCATAAGCGAAGAAGTACTGTCAAGCATTAACATGGGAAGCAGCCTCACAATTCAGGAGGTGAAAATGTTTCTTTAAATTCTGAAAGAAGAAAAAGGTACAGTAAGTAAAAACTGTGCTGATCCACTTCCAGATAAGATAGCTGAGTGTTCTGAACACCGAGAAAGTGTTCCCCTTCCTCTGCCATGGCATCATTCTTGAAACAGTGGGAAGAAGTAGGAGGCACTCGCAGATTTCTTCTGGAGTGTCAAGAACCACCTCTTACTTTTGATCTTTTTTCACTGGGTTTCCAGAAAGGAATCGAACATCTGCACTTTCTCCTCTAATCATGAAGTACCTCTGTATTTTCATAGTACTTGGCAATGAGTTCTTTAATACTCCTTGAAGAGTCTATGGTTTGTTTTGAGTATCTGTTTTAAAGACCTTCCCTTCTCTTTCTGGGTACCTGCACAATGTTGTATTATTAACTTTCAGAGAGCTCATTAAAGACCATCACGATCATCTTCTTTGATTCCCCTCCAAAAGAAATGACATTCCTGTGAATTACTGAGGAGGTAACAGACTTAGTTGATGGGACTAGAATCCTAAAGTTCTTATGTTAAACATTGCACATATTCATCTACAGGTGTGAAAAGAAGTGCGTCATTACCTGATCATTACAAACCAAATAGAATACCAAATTTCCTCATTTAAAGAGGAACTTAAAGTGTTGAGTGTGTGTGTGTGTGTGTGTGTGTGTGTGTGTGCACGTATGTGTCACAGAGAGAGAGAGAGAGAGAGAGAGAGAGAGAGAGAGAGAGAGAGAGAGAGTTTAGTTGTTCCAGAAATGCTCAGAATAAATAGAACGATGAAATCCTTAAAGCAGTGGTGCTCAACTTTAGTTACATGTTAGAATTTGGCAGAGAGCACTTAAAAAGACAGGTGCTTAGGCTCATATCAAGTCAGAATCTCTCAGGGTGGGATCCAAGAATTGATGGTATTTAAAATATTTCCATATAAATCTTCCAAAGAGCCAGGTTGCAAGTCCCTTTCAGAAATGCTATCTTTATGCTTTATGAACTTGGCTTTAATAAAGATGAAAGGGAAAATAGTGTTTACATCTAAATCAAATTTGTAACAGGGTTATTTATTCCAATTATCCAAGCTCAAATCAATAATTCTACTGATTTTGGATAGTCTTAACATACATTATAGGAAGAACAGCAAACCTGTCAATTAATACACACGTGACTTCTTTCTATTAATCTACACATAATAAACACAAACATCTCTGAGCAAAGGTTCCTCCTACTCTTCACTAGAATTCCACTACCTAATATACAGCTTGGTACATTTTAAGGATTAAGTAATGCTTGCAGATTTAAGCACACCATCCTGTCCTTACTTCTTCCATCAAACGCTAGAGGGAGAATAAAGTCCTGCTTGCTCAGTAGCCTACCTATGTATTTGTATACATTTACAGTATGTAGTAATTATACACATTGTGGGCATTATGTACATTGGTACATGCACAGAACATGCCTTAATTCATTATTTTATCCCTTTTTTCTTTCCTTCTGTCTCCCCCATCTCCTTCAGAGCTTATTTCGTGAGCTATTTAACTCTTGAGGTACAAAATGCTCTCTTGCGACAAAATGCTACTGAATTAGTTAATTCATTAAAATACTGATTGAACATCTCATATGCGCATGATCATTGGTGTTGATTATGATAATGATGATGATTCCAAATTAAACGTTTCAAAGCCATTTCTGACCTGACCTCTTGATCACTTATAATTTAGTCTCAAACAATATTGAGAGACACTGAAGAAGACGGAGGTCGCTTCAGGTCACTGAAGGTGACGGGAGGCTGGCCAAGAGCACCTGTCTCCAGAATCCTGATGTGCTGCTGGCTGGGGAGGAGCAAGCTGTGTTCTTTGGCTTATTGATTATTATTTTTATTTTAGAGAAAAATACAGAATTTTGAAACAGAATGATAGGGAATTAACAGTGATTGTTATATTGCACATTGTGATCTTCAAAGTAGTTGCTCAGATTACTGGATATGTTCTATTATGTGCGCATTTAGAGAAATGAAGAAATTCTATAAACCACTAATTTTGAAAGGATCCATTTTTTGAGCTGGGTGTGGTGGCACGTGCCTGTAATCCAAGCACTTGGGAGGCTGAGCCAGGAGGATTGTTGTGAGTTCGAGACCAGCCTGAGTTACAAAGTGAGCTTAAGGCCAGCCTGAACTGCATAGTGAGACCCTGTCTCAAAAAAAAAAAAAAAAAGGGATCCATTTTTTGGAGCTTTTGAGTTTTATCAGTTTAGTGTAAGTATCCATGGGACTAGGAATAGATTTCATGTTTTGCTTAAAATTGTATGTTTAGATAAAATGATATCAAGTTCAATGATATCAAGTTCAATGTAAAGAATACTATTTCTGATACTCTAAGAAAATGAGGGATAAAATGTGAGAAAAAGATGATAGTGGCACAGAAAATTTAAGGAGACTGGAACAACTATGAGAGTGTTGAAAATAAGTCTTGAATCTCAAAATAGTATGGATTTTTTTCCAGAAAACTCAATTAATATATAGATGTTTGTGACACTGTAAAACTGAGCACAGAAGTTCCCCTCTGGTAATAATAAGTAATTAGCTAGGCATGGTGGCGCACACCTCTGATGCCTTCATCAGGAGGCTAAGGCAGGGAGTTCAGGGCCACCGTGGGCTGCACAAGGAGTTCCTCTGCCTATCTTCCAAATCCATGAAGTACCCAATTAACTATTCTTCTTATACAGACTTAAGACTGGCTAGATTTGGTCTTTGTTAGTACAACCAACAAAAAGCTAATGCAACCATTTCACAGGAAATAACACACATCTAGACTTAGGATTTTTGTTGAATTTTTAATAATTTTTAATAATGTCAGTAATTTTTGGTCATATTTTATATGAGCTACCTGGTTAAAATATACCTATTTTTTATATGTAGCTTATCCTTCATTCTCTTTGATAAAAGTCATGATAAATCGAGCAAATCATTATGTACAAAATTAATTTAATGCACTTACTCTATCAAACATCATATTGTAGCAACATACAGTACATTGCAGATCAGCTCCCTACCCTTGTGATCACGTGTTTGACATGAAGCTGCTGTTTCCTGTCCTCCCCGGTACTGCAGAACAGTATCACTTGCATATTGCTATTAGAGAAGAGAGCAAAATTCAAAGTGCAGCTTCAACTAAATGTGTATCACTTTTTTAGTGTTGTAAAGGAATCATAAATTAAGCCTCTGTAAATTGAGGATTATCTGTATGCCATACTTCTTCGATTTTGATATGCAATTCTGCTTCTTCTGTGCGCACTCCAAAATGACTTCTCTCTGTCTCATGCCCACATTCTCCAGGCTGTAGGGTTTGAATAAAACGTCTTCTCTTCTATGTGTTCTTTTCAGTCATCCACTCAAAAACAGAAAGAAAGAGAAAATGTATTCCATGTTTCTTTGTGCCTTTGTTGGTTCCTTTTATCCATTTTAATGTCTGCATAGTCATTTACATAACTTGTCACTTTTCTTTTTAGATATGCAGCCACTTGGGACCAGTATCTCTGTTCAGATTCAGGCACCATTTCATGAAACATTGATATAGCCAGTCACGGGGGCACAAGTAATCCCAGCATTTGAAAGTCTGCAGCAGGAGGTTCACTGAGAGTTTGCGGCTAGTCTGGCTACATAGCAAGTTCAAGGCCAGACTGAACTATATAGCAGGACTTTGTCTCCAAATTGCCAAAAGAAGTAAAAACAAAAAACAAAACACTAAAAGAAAAAAAAAACTTTTACAATAAGCAAAAACAAAAACAAAAGTACTTACATAATAATATAAATACATGAAATAAATTTAGCTGTTTAAAAATATATTAATAATATTATTGGTGTATTTTACAATACTTAGCAAAAAATTATTTCTTAAATAAAGCTATACCACAAATACTTTTAATAGAAAACATGACAAATATATTCATCAGGTAGGTAAAGGAAAGATTTTCTAAATAAGATACAAAAAAATCACTAAGACTAAGTAGCTACATCACAATATACTAAAATAAAATTAAGAATCTCTTTTCACCAGACAACCCTCTGAGGAACTTGAGCGTGTTAGTGCACATTTGTACTCTCAGCGCTCTGGAGATCTAGTATAGGAGGCTGGAACTTAGGGCCCAGTCTGGGTCACACAAAGTGTTTGTGAGACCCTAAAGTACACAATGGGGAGAGGATTAAGTCCCTGGGACCAATCCCCAAGGCCAAATATTTTTAAATTAATCATTAAGACAGCAAAAAGGTAAAGAACAGAGAATATTAGTGATATATATTATAGGCTCAAATTCAGATATAAAATGCCCCTTTTAAACAGCTGTTTTTAAAAAATGAGCAGGTTGGGCCAGCTCCTCACAGAGAAGGGTTATACAAATGGGCTTCATATTTGTGAAAATATGCCTGTCATTAGTCATATTAATAAAATACTGACTCATATGCACCAGAATGGCTAAAATGCAAAAGGCTGAAAATGTGCTAGTGAGGTAGCCAAGGCAGTAATCAAGGGTGCACTATTGCTGGGAGTGCAAAATGACACCACCCCCTTGTAGACAGCTTGGTATTACCAACAAAGCTGAATACAGGCACACTATGCGACCCAGCATACACATAGCTCACAACAATGTATATCAAAAGTCTTGTGTAGCAGCTTTCATAACAGTGCTATTGACAGCAGCCCAAGCCTGGAAATGAGTATGCATGCAGACAGAGAAGCATTATGTAGCAAAGAGAATGGATAGATTATTGCATTATTGCTAAATTGACAAAATATGGATGCATGTCTGTGTTTGTTTAAAGCAGGATAAAAACTGCCCTAGGGTGGCTTTCAATTTATGTGCAGTTCCATACCAGGCAGCACTACCAACTTTTTTGTGGATGACAGTGACTAACAGCAGAAAGGGGAGCATCTGTGGTGCTAATCTAACCCATTTCTTAATCTGGAGACTAGATAGGTGAGCTCACTCTCTAAGGTTTCAACACATTTTAACTCACAGCCTGTGTACATGGATGTATAATGGTTTTGCTTCAACAAATGATTTTCAAAATAAGAGTCCTTCGTACATTATTTGTAGCAACAATCTCGTTGCTTTAGGTAGCATGCCAAAAGACTGTGTATATATAAATTACATCACCTTTTAGTAGTACAAACTATTTAAATCAATATTTTTATGTAACACCATTAAGAATTAAGAGGTAAAATAACCTAGTGATTTATTCAGTAGCGGAGAGAGGAACAATAATAAGTATTTATTGATTTTGAAATTATGGAGGCCTGAAATTTTAAATGAGTTTTGGTACACAAAACAATTTGTTTGTTCAAATGGCTTTGATATTTACGATTAGCAGGGAAGTTGACTAACCAGGGCATACGTCATCAGCTTGCAGGGGGAACATTGTGCCCTACTGCTTTTTTCCCTCTTTGGTATATGGCAAGGATTGAATACATCCTCCAAATTTTATGTATTAGAAAAATATCCCTAAATTAACATGATATTTGTTCTTTTTATGTAGATGATATTTGGAGGGGTGTTTAGGATGTAATTAATATGAAATAAGTCATCAAGCAGAGGCTCCATGATAGAATGGTGGCCAAATACAAAGAGGAAGAGACGTGAGCTGATCCCTGCTCTGCCTTGCCGGACCATGATGTCTCCACCATGTTTAATGCCTCAAGAAGGTCCTCACCAGAAGCCGAGTAGCTGCCACGCAGATGTCAGCATGCTCTTAGACCTCGCTGTCCTCAGGGCCCTCTATTCTTTATAAATTACCTAGTCTTCACTGCTTTGCTAAGGCAACATAAAACAGACTATGGCAGTGCATTTGGGCTGGGGTGTTCTGAAACTATTAATAACATTAAAAGCATTCTTGGAAAGGTAGATTATACTTTACATATGGTCAAGTAGGTTATGGGTCCTTCAAAATTCTGAGAGTTAAACAATGAGAATATCTATGCTAAGAACCAAATCTGTTGCTTTCTTCTCCAAAGGTGAAGGTTTTTCCCTTCTCCATTCTCTTGAATGAATTTAGACAAACCTAGGTTTTCAAAAAATGGAATAAAACATCTCAGTAGATCTTGTGATTCTAAGCCTTTTTAATTGAACAATTAACTTTAAATTTAAACAGACACTGGTTGCAACCTTGGAGGTTAACAAAAACTACAAAAAGGCAAACAGAAATGTGCCAGTGGGTATCTAAGAACAGGGGTGGCTGTTAGTTAAGAAAAGAAGAAAGGATTCTTTTGGATTGCCATACATTTGTATCCTTACATTAAAGGATAAAACTAATAGTTTAGGCTAGTTACCACAAGTGGTAACTAGCCTAAACTATTAGTTTTATGCTTTAATGGATAAGACATTTAGTTGTGTAGGACACAACTAAAAGGTTAACTACCTACTTCCTTCTAAACAGGCACTAATTTTTTTTTTTTTTTGGTGAAACCAAGGATTGAACTCAGGCCCTATACTTGCCAGGGAAGCACTTATTCTACTGAGCCATCTCCCTGGTCCAGTAATTTCAACCACCTTGCTATTTCACATTCTCCAAAAGTCCAGAGGTCCATACTTTAAAAGGTCCATGTATTCTTAGTCCATGTACATAAACACACACACACACACACACACACACACACACACACACACACACTTTAAAGAACACACAGGGGCTTCTGCCATGCAGGACCCTTTTATCATATTGGCACTGCGACAACAGATTCCTAAATACTTGCTTCATGCTTAACACCTTTCAATTGCTAGGCAATTGCTATACATAACTCTTTACCCTGAAATTCAAAACTACTAGCAATTATTCCCAGATATGGTAAAGTTTTGAAGGCTGACTCCAGTTTTAGCACGCAGAAGTCACTTCCAGTTGGTATGGACTGAACATTTTCCAGCCAACTCCTTGTGCTGGAAATAAGCCTCAGTGCAGTGTGAAGAGGCGGGACCTTTAGCATGTGTGTAAGTCAGGAAAGCTCTGCTTTCTCAGATCTTCATGCCACAAATACATTGGCTCAGAGGACTGTGTTCACCATTTTCTGTCCTTCTGCCAGTGGGGGCACAAGGCTCATCTCCTTTCTATCCTGGGCTTTCTATCTCACTGGGATGCAGTAAGAAAGCCACAACCAGATGCTAGCACCTTAAACTTCCCAGCCTCCATAACCTGGAAGAAACACATATGTGTCCTCTGTACACTGCCTACACTGGGATATTTTGTTACAGCAGCACAAAAGTCTGAGACAGTACAGACAAGAACAGAGTGGCAGAAAGGAGTACTCAGACGACACACAAATAATTTGCTTAGTAAAATTTCAGCGTGGATGCTGAATATTCCCACACAACATTATTTTTCAGTGCCTTTCTTCTCTTCCTTCCTGTTCCACTCTGTGAACCCAGTGGATTGCCTTGGCACTTTAAAAGTTACTGACTATAGGTTAGTCATGTGTTGAACTAATAAACCTGTGTATTATTTTTGAATGTACATGTATATTGCTGTGGGCAAGGTTGCTTTCTTTACTCTGATAACTACGTAAACATCAAGCTGCATTTGCAGTTTTACTTTTGATAAATATTTATATAAGATATAACTAAATGTTCAATAATAAGGCAATATATTAGAGTGATACATGCACACCCATCTTCATAGCACAATTTGGTATCTGCTCCATCTTGGAACCAGCCTCTATGTCCACTGGGAAATAAATGCAAAACAAAATGTATTTATACACAAGGGAGTACTATTCTACAATAAAAAGGACAAACTTGAGTAATTTATAGGAAACAGATGTATTACGTTAAGTGAAATAAATCAGATACAAGCTTAAGTATCCCATTTTCTCTTGTATGAGAAATCCAATATATAAGTACAGAATAAAAGAAGAATAACAGAGGGCTGGCCAAATAGTTCAGAGGATTAAAGCACTGCATGCAGGTGCAGGGGCTGAGGGTTTCATCCTGGGATCTGCCACCACGCTGAGATGGCAATTGAGACTGGGCCTGGTGACGAGTGCCTGTAATCCCAGCTCTTGGGAGGCTGTAAACAGGCAGATTATTATGAGTCTGATCTAGTAATGAGACACTGAGCACCCTGTGGAGCCTTCCCTAGAAATATTAAATAAATAAATAAATAGAAAAAAATCAGGAAATAGAACTTTCTCAAATGGGAAGGGAATCAAGAAAAGCATGGAGTGGGGAGGGAGAGAAAGGAAAGGTTTACTTTCAAAGAAGTAAAATATGTTCTGTCTGTGGGCCAGCAACCATGAGGCATGTAAGCATGTACTGCGAAAGTATACAAATAAAAAAATTGAAAAAAATTGAATTGATGCATCAACCTCAATTTTAGTTGATATGACTTTACTGTATTAATTATAATATTCTTTCTTTAATGTTCATATCTGAATGTGAAAAGAAAAATAAGTTAATTTGAATAAACTTTTAGATTAAAATCTATTCAAATTTTGAACATTTTGAGAAGTTATCTCATTTTGGTTTGATTTCTTCAGGTTATTCATTATATGACATCCTTGATTATAAATAATTATCCTGATACCTGTAATTTCACTGTAATGGGAATAATAAAATATATTTTATGAAGCAAATATATAATTATGTGATTTATTTTGTTTTTTATTATTTATTCAAGCCTCAAAAATCATCAGCAGAAAATTTATTATTCAATTCAGATATGCTTGATATTTCACAAACTTCTAGTCATACTAAAATCATAGATTTAATTCACATATCTTTTAAAGTTTTATGTATACTATGAAAGTTATATTCATAAAAATAGCAAGATAAAATATGTCCAACACTTTTTAGGTTGTTCTATAAAATTTAAATATGTAGACATTGTGTCGGGTACTTTTCTCTCATTGCTGGGACAAAACACCCAACAGCCCAAATTAAGGAAGGAAAGGTTTATTTAGCTCACAGTTTGTGGGTTTTCTGTTCATACTTGTCAGGTAAAAGGCAGAGTGGCACAGGGCAGAGTACAGTAGTTCATAGCAGTGAAGAATAGCAAAACAGCACAAAGGAACGGGAGGAGCACTAGCAGAAGTAAAGAGCAAGCCTCTCTCCCCTCCTTATACTGTATTCAGAATATCTGCCCCTGGGCCAATGTAGCACTCATACCCATAATCCTAGCACTGGATCATGAATTAATCACAAACTCTAGAAGCCACCCCATGACTACATACTGGGGGAACAACTAGAACCAAACCATTACAAAAACAATATGACAGTCTAGCATTTATTTATTTATTTATTTATTTATTTATTTATTTAAGGTGTTTGGTATGGGGTCTCACTATACATCTCAGACTCTAGTGTTCTTCCTGTTTGAGGCTCTCCAGAGCTGGGATTATAGGCATGTGCCACCATGCCTGGTCTTGGCCAGCTAGGCTCACCCATTGTGGGGCCCACAGTGCTTTCAGTACCAGGAAAGGAACTGAACCCAGGTCCTTGCACTTTGCTACGCAGGTGCTTAGACAGTTGGGCTATCTCTTGGCCTGACAACCTTACTTTTTTTTTAAACTAAGAAAAGAGGCATATATTTAGAATTAGCCAGCTGGACTCAGTTTAGATGATCCCAATTTTGTTGGCAACATCCATTGCAACATAATCAGGAGCTAGTTGAACATAGGTCTTCACTTCTCTAACAGGCCTGATTAGGGTGCTGACCTTGGCAACACTGATGACACTGAGCTTCTTTACAGCTTTGTTTGATTTGGTGTTATTGGCTTTGACATCAACAACGAACATGAGTGTGTTGTTTTCCTCGGTCTGTTTCATGGCTGACTCCATGGTCAGGGGAACTTAATGATGGCATCGTGATCAAGCTTGTTTCTCCTGGGGCTGCTCTTCCGAGGGTATTTGGGTTACCTCCAGAGCCGCAGTGTCATTGGATGGTGAAAGAAAGAACATTTGTATCTTCTTTTTGTGGCTGTGGATGCCTTTCAGCATGCACTTCTTGGCCTTCAAAGCTTTTGCTTTGGGTTCAGCTTTGGGAGGAGCTGGGGCTCCCTTTTTCACCTTCAGCACTATCTTGGTAGAAAGGCTCTCTCAACCCAGCCTTACTTTTAAGAATCCAAAAATATAAAAAGACATTTATGCAATAAGTCAGATGTAATACAACTTCATTTTTATTTTGTTCATTTAATTTTATATTTTATTTGTGCTGATACATCAAATGCAGAATTTTGTATATGCCATTCATAGTGCTCTACTACTGAACTATATGCTAGCCCTTGGGAGCAACACTCTTTGCAGCCTTCTTGTATGTCCTCCAATAGCAAGGTTATTCAAAACTTAAAGTATTGTAGAGAATTTTATCACCATAGCCTAACAGAAGATTAATAGCATTTTTCTTCATCTTCTTGAATCCTTTAATAATCAGAAATGGCTTCTTCTAGTGTTTTCAGATGAATTGTTAGAAACTGATTTTCTTTTAATCACAGTATAGCCTATTCATAACACTTTTTTATTTACAGGATTCTTTATCTATATACATGACTTCTCCAAACTTTGCCTAATCCTAAAAGTCCATAACATACATAAATGTCTAGACTCCATCTGATGTCTATATTTTCTACATAAAAAAAACTAGAAATTTGACAATCAAGTTTTCTTTTCAGTTTTCATTTTCTGTCTTTTTCTCTTCTCCCTTTTTTTAACTTTTTTTTTTCAGAACCAGGAAAGGAACTCAGGCCCTTGTGCTTGCCAAGGAAGCACTTATTCTACTGAGCCATCTCCCTGGCCCGTCCTTTTTTAAAGTAATAAAAACTTCAGTTATTGTTCCCATCAAATAAGTTTAAGAAGCTAGATCTTATAAGGAAATATTTTGATGACAGATTTTTATTTAACTGTTGTCAGATTGTTAAACCAAAAAGCAAATACATGACATCTTTTTTTGTGATCCAGACCTAACTTTCTGCTCTCCCTTCTAAACCAAATACTATATTTTAATTCTATTTTATAACTAACTAAAGCATTTTCACATCTGTAGTATTACCTTAGTTTAGTTTCAAAACAAGGCTGTGACATCATTATAATTATCCTGAGGCTAGGCAGTGAAGGACATCTTAGCTAACTTTTCATATATTTAAAATCTATGCAAATATGAGACTATAAACTAAAATATGAGTCCTACAGCTTGTCAGCTTTTGCTGTATGACACTTGGCCACAAAAATTCACCACAATCAACAAAGAGCACATGTTTCAGATTCTCCTGCCTGGAGGTCAGCGGCAAGTGCTCCCCTGGGAGCCAGTTCCTGGCTGGAGGAGCACGGGGCATGATCTCCTGGCACTCAGGACAGGCAGAAAATTAAGGACAGTAAAGCAAGTTCAAACCTGTGCTTGGGTCTTACTCATATTAGTCACCTTCTCATGGGTTATTGCTCATCAGATGGCCAAGCGAAGAAGGCAGGAAGGTCACTGTGATTAACATCCGGCCATAGCAGAGAAATAAATAGATTATTTATGAGAATAATAGCTAGAGAAGACAGAGGACAGAGGAAGACAGTGGAAAAGAGGATGAGTGTCATCTACTTCCCTCAGTGCCAGACTCTTCCCTACTCCTCCAAAGCACACTTCTTTCTACATTACATTACTGTGACTTTCAAATTTTGACAGACATATATTCATTGCTTACTGGACTTATTATAAAATTCCTACTTGAAAAAAGTATTTTTTGAAACATATACAATTAAAAGCTCTTCACAAATTAGCATGTCACCTTTCACAAAAAAATGTTAAGTACCAAGTAAATATTTCAGAACTTAGTTTTTGAATCTTTCATAAAATAATATTTTCCACTGAAAATTGTCCTCAGTGTGATAAAGCACTAGAGGGCTTTGCTTTAAGCAAAAGCACAATCGGAAAATAACTAAGTATGCACATATTTGTAAAATACAAGCTTACAGCATAAAGAAAATGTTTCCATTTGTAGGTCCACATCTTTAAGTAGTTATGTATTTTTGAATTTTTTGTTTTCTTTTACAAATACCAACTAGGAAATTAAGTGTCTTGCTATAATCAGGAACTATTGTTAGAAAGAAAATGTTGTCAACATTTTAGACTAATCAAGTAGAAGCTATTGAGAATAGATGCAATGAATTCACACACAGACACACACACACACACACACACAGGGGCTGAGGTGATATCTTAGAAGTCTAGGTACCTTCCTGGCAAGCATAAGGACCCAGGTTCAATCCTTGGTACTGCATGCCATTCCAGCCCAGAGACCCTGGACATGCTGTGCCAGCCACTGAAACTGCACATGGTGGTATACGCCTGTAATCCCAGCACTGGAGAGGCTGAGACAGGATGATCACTGCATGTCTTAGCTATGTAGTGAGACTCTGTACCAAATAAATACACACACACACACACACACACACACACACACACACAATTTAATGCTTATTTAATCCTAGGCAGAATTAGTTCTTAACTGAATTAAAATAGCATTTGGTACAATGGTGTTTAGATTCCAGCAGCCGAGTTAACATATAGCCCAAGGCATAAAATACACCCTGATACCAACATTGTGAAAAGTGATGAAATAAAAGATTTTATTACTAGTAAACATCACATTATCATCCTCTACATTTGGGATATTGCACCCTTTACCTCATGAAATATCAAGCATAGCTATTTGTCCAGTGATGAATTCTCTGTGAATGAACTGCACAATCTCACCTCACTGACTTCAGTCACAGCCACTTCGATCATGTTAAAGCGTTTCTTCCTGGAGAAGATGATGCATCTGGTGAGCAGGAAGCCAGGACTTCTCTGACCAATAAAATGCAAGTAGTTAGCAATTCACATGTCATCATGTGGCTCTGCCATACTCCGTTCTCTTGTTATCATGCATCTGTGCACATTTGCAAAAACTGCTATTTCTTCTACTTTGGTGAGGAAAGCAGTGAAAATGTACAAACAACTCTCAGCTAACCTTTGGTAAACTTACAACATGATGAGAAACAATTATTTTCACTGCATGACAACAAACACTTAACATAACCAAACTCTAGCATGCTGTATCCTAAATTGACTGAGATATTCATCCTTAACGTGAGTTGCTATCATAACAGAAAACTAAAAACATGTGGAATTAGTTTACTGCTGGGCAGTTGCTGACCAAACAATTTGTTTGTAATGAAAAGTCAATATACTTTATTATGTAAAGACAAATTGAAATAACTAGGGAGGAAGATAAGCTACTGAGTTTATGTCTTTAAGTGGAAAATTGATAGGCATGATATAAATACAGGGCTTTTTTTGCTACTGGCTAAATTCAGTAAGGTACTACAATAAGAGATGAAGTCTGAAAAGAAGTGGACAGCTTGTAAACAAGAGCAAAGGAAACAAAGAGAGTTTTCTGTGTTTAAGAATGCAATTGGTTTTCATCTCCATTAGGTAAAATGATTAAATCAGAAGTGAACTCTCAATGACCAAACCCAATTTAAAAATAAGCTTCGTAGGAAAGATGAAGTCAAGCGTATGACCACAAAATCTATTTTAAAATTTCCTTTTATTTTTTTTTTTGCATTTTTAGGGAAGGGTCTACAGGATGTTCAGGGTCTCACTACTAGATTGCACTCATAGTGATCTGCCTTGTTTACAGCCTCCCAAGAACCAGGATTACAGGGACGCACCACCATGCCCAGTCTCAATTGCCATGTCACCATGCCTCAGGGGTGGGGTTGGCACGGCAGGCCCAGGGATGGAACCCCCAGCCCCCGTGCCTGCTTGCAGGTGCCTTAATCTGCTGAGCTATTTGGCTGGCCCTCACATTGTCAAATTTCTGAATAATTAAGAGAGCACATTGAAAAAAAAATCTTTCAACTAGGCAAACAGCAGGAAAAGAATATACTAAGGCTGTGGTGCCCACATCATAAACTGATGTTTAAAGGATCCACACTTAATTTTAGAGGTCTTCTTCACGTCAAAAAGAATTATTAGTACAGCTATTGATAGAGAACTAAATAAAATCAAATACACAAAAATCCATATAGGCTTTTGAACTGAAAAAGAATGAGATATAAATTGACTCTTAGTCCTCAAGTTGGTGTGAATACTGTGGTAGCTGAAATTAAACCAGGGAACTGGAGTCACTGTAAGAATCCCAGGAAATAACATTAATATGGGAATTAGAGGGGATAAATATAGGTGGAGCTGAGACTGCAAATGTGTTACAAATATAAGAAATTGCCTTTAATTTTTCCTGAAACACTTGGTTAATCCTATTGATGAATTAAGGGTCCCCTGATCTAATCACCTTTCAAGCCCTTACTTCTGAATACCTCATGGTTGGGCTTTTTGCATACCTTTTTAAAAATGTATTTAGTACAGGGCCTACAGCATCTCACTACACAGACCAGGCTCATAGTAATCCTCATAGTAATCCTGAAGTTTTCAGCTTCCCAACCACTGGGATTACAGGCGCACACCACAACAAAGATTGGGCTTTTGGATCCAAACAATAAATCGGCCTTAAAAACAAGAATTCTGGGCCAATTGATAGGCATTGTCAGGGCCTGCGAGATAGCTTAGTGGACTAAGCACCTCCTTAGGCAAGCGCAGGGACCAGGATTCAATCTCCAGTACCTCATGCCAAGCAAGCCCCGGCCACGGGCACACTGAGTCTGTGGTGGCAAATGCTTAAATCTAGTGCTGTGGAGGCTGAGACAGAAGGATCACTACAAGTCCAAGCTGCATAGTGAGACCATGTACCAAATACATAATAAATAAATAAAAAGGCATTGCCAACTTGTCCTCTACCCAAAGTTGTGCATTCCTCTGTCTACCAGCTGTGTATGACAATACCTGAGCCAGCCACAAGGGGTGTGTCAAACCTTGGCGTCATGGACAAGCTCACAAATGGGAAGCAGGATCTCCATTGAGCCCTTCTCAACAATGTTGCGTACCCTTGTAAGTAGTTAAAAATCATTGTATTTGTAATCTATTTAAATTCCATGCCTGCTTTTCCATACTCATCTATATAATGTATTTTTCTCTACACTCACAAGCTTTTGCAAACACTTTTTTGTTCTTTAGTGCTAGAATTGAACCTATTGCCTATGAGGCAAGAATGCTACCACTATGCAACCTCCTTACCTCTTTATTAGCCCAATACCTATGAGCTTCAGATGCATCAGAACTCTTAACCTTTTCCCTGTTTGTCAATTTCAGTTTGATCTTGGTGGGTTTTCTCCAACCACTTGTTCTCCCATATAGAAGTGTAATGTATTTCAGTACTTTGTACTCTAAAGGTAGCAGTAATTTTCCTTACTGTTTTGTGTCTGAGCCATACCTAGGAAAGTATCTTCTACGTCTGGGCTGTGTGGTACTCACCCACGTTTTCCTTCCGTTCTTACATTGTTGGACTCTCTGACACATTTGGAATTTTTCCTGGGCTCCAGTAAGGAGCATGAAACCAGTTTTCTCCTTTCACTTCCATTCCATTATGCCAACACCAGTTACTTAAGAACTGAAACTTTTCAATAATCTTAATAAGATAAGATTATTTTGTAAGATACATTCATATATGTTTGCTCTGTTTTTTCTGACTAATCGTGTTTTTATGTTATTTTATAAAGATATTATAAAACATACTCTGTGTTAGTACATTTTTGCCTCTTTAGTTTTTGTTAAGAGTACATGTTTGTAGCACATGATTATTACATTCCTCATGGGAGTTGTTACCCTCCATGCACATAATATCTCAAGTATTGCTCATCCCTTTCCCACTCAAAATCACCCTTCCATTTCTTAGTCTCCTTCCCATCTGAAAAGATCTATCCCTATCATCAATCTTTTATTTTGCACTTAGTGTCTGTTTCTTATACCAGACAGATCATATGACATTTAAGTTTTTATATCTGATTTATTTCACTAATCATTACAATCTCCAGGTGCATCTTTTTTCCTACAAATGACTGAAGTGTATTCTTCTTTGTGGCAGAATAGTATTTCATTGTATATAAAGGCCACATTTTCTTTATCCATTCATCTATTGGTATAATTCAGGCCTGTCAGTAGTGCGTTATGTCTTCCTTGTTTTTTGTTGTTTGAGACAGTGTCTTGCTATGTAGTTCAGGCTGGCCTTCAATTCACAAAAATCCTACCACTTCAGCCTCACAAGTAGAGGGATTACAGGCACCTTCGTGCCTGGTTGCTTTATGATTTTCTTCACAGAGACTTTGAGTACTTGTTATTGAGCTTATATCTATGCACTTTTGGGTAGGTTTTTAATCATAAATTGGGGTCTTCTCTTTCAATATAACTTCAGAAAGCTTTGTTTATATGTGTTTATTCAATTTTTACACATTAATTTTAATTGTGTCACTCTGTTAAATGACACTCTTGTTTATGGTAGCTTTTATATAGACTAGTTTGGTTTTTAGATGACTATTTAATTTGCAATAGACTTATGTTTAATTTAGGATTTTATTTATTAAAAATCAAATCTTATTTAATGAAAATCAAACTAATCTGATTATTCAAAGTGAGATTTATTGTTGCCTTTCGAAAATTATAATCATCTAAGTTGAAAGATTGGCTTTTTTCTTACTTTGTTGTTACTAATTCAGTATGTCAAATGCTAATTGAGTAACTACTGAAAAATGTAAAGCTAAATCTTCAGGAACATGTGAAAAATTCTCAAATGCATGCACTCTGAGAAAATGTGCAATTCAAGTTTGCAGGTATTTGCTAGTACTTAATTAGGCAACATAAAAATAGAGGATAGGATTGGCCCCACGGAGAACTGCCAAATGGTTAAAGTTTAAACTCTTTTTTTAACAATTTGCAATCCATGCTTAAATTGCCTTTCCCACAAGGACCTTTGGTTCCCATACTGACGCTCTAGACTCTAGAAGCCACACTGTTCTCATACGGCTGGGCTCCAGGAACACCTGAAGACGCTCCTGGCCGGCCTCCTCATGCTCACCTTCCTGAGTATGACCCAAGATAGCAAAGGCTAAGCCAGAACTTTACGGAGCACTAAAATTATAACCATCACCTACTTTACCTAGAATGTGAAGATGGTTTCCAAAAACTAAACAAACCAAATCAAAGCTAATACCAAGGAAGTATTAATAATTCAGAAGGTCCAGAATGTATGTCAGAATAACTTTTCAGGTCTTCAACAAAAATACTATTACATCTTTACACAACAGTGTTTTAACCTGTCATAAGGGGTTCGTGGAGTTTTAGGTCTGAAAAATAATCTTGCCTCATTTAACATCTTGTCAGCGTTTTCATCCTGTAGGCTTGAATTCTCTAAATAGCTAAGTAAATGACAAGAAAAATACTTGACTGTGTCTATGACAGATCTGTTCCATAAGATTTTCCCATCTCCGTGTTTTCAACAAAAAATTTTGAGATTAGCACCTTTGCATTCAAGTGGGACTGGGATACTGTGAAGCCCGGAAGCCTTCATTTCTATTCCTTTTATGGATATAAGTTACACTTCCTATAGAATTGCTGCATCATGACTTCCTGCCACATATTCCTTTGGTTAGACTTCCTGCCACATACTCCTTTAGTTGACCACCTGAGTATTTTTAGCCTATCACATTACCCTAGTATACCCACGTCATTAGTGACATTGACTTCCTTTCCCTCTGCTATATAAGCTGTATCACTTCCTTGAACAAACAAGACTTGATCAGAATCCTGTCTTGTCTCCATTTCTTGTGCACCTGTTCCTTCAGACCCCACTCCTTCCCTAGGTGACCTGCATTGACTGACCCGCTGGACGGGACAGGATACCATCTTTTGGACTATTGAATCAGCAGATTTTATATGTTACCTGGGGAAAAATGCTTTAATGATATATTTATGCCAACAGTATCACATCTGCCCATGAGGAATGATACATTTTATTAAATATCCAGAAGTTACTAAGTGGATATTATCACCAAAACAAACTCTACAATAAGTTTGTACTTTTTTCCTGATATGTGCAGTAAGTAAAGGTTTTCTACAGTTTTGGATAGGATCATATGCAAAAGCCAAAGCCAAAACCCAATTTACAAATCCCCAAATACCTCTTCAATATCTGCCTTGATTAACTGTAGTTGGCAACATTGTTGGAGTTACAGTATAAGACTGTACATATGGGAAGAAAGTCAAATACATTTATTTTTGCTGCATACTTCAGCAATTTTTAGATTTTAGTTAGGTTCCAAGTTTGGATTAAAGTTGGAAGTCATAGTTTTAACGTTGCAATTTTAATCAATCTAAATTATAGTAGGGGTACCCACCAAATGATGAGACACTTTCAACCACAAGAAAATCTTCCATTATGTGTTCTTAGAGAAGAAACTTATTCTTAATGGTTAGCAACAGTACACAGTTTAACATTAATAACATTCAAATATATGTGGGTTAGCAAACTGTCAGCTCTTGGAGTTCAGGGCCATTGTTTGGAATACCTTGTGTTATCCATGAAACTCTATAAAGGATAGAGAGAACAATGTACTGCTCGAAAAGTTAAACAACTGATTTGTTTCAGTGAGTCTTACAAAATAATAAATACAATCAAATTGTGGGTGAAGATGTTGAGTTTAACATGAAAAAGAGGGTTTTGAGTCCCTTGTGGTTAAGAATCAGGCCTTTCTCATTGCTCTACATTAGGAGTCTAGCACAGCATAGGGATTTTCAAAGTACAGTAAATAGATGCTACCTACAAAAATGAATTCATGAGTTAATCTGGTTGTTCATACTTTAGTTTGAACATACGAAACATCATAAGGGAGTTGATGCAGCTAGGAAAGATTTTTTCAAACGTGTTCACCTGCCCTGCATGTGTACAGCCAAGAAGAAGGGTCTTTTCAAGTGTTTTCCTCCACTCTGCCTGGGCGCAGATCTCCGGATCTATTCTTGCTTCTCCTCAGAAATCATTTCTGATGGTTGACTTCTCAAACCTGTCAGTGAATAAAGTTGAAGAAGTGACCACTTCTGTGCACACTTGAACTATTTATTAAGGTTTTCTTCACAATCCAAATAGAGGACTTTAATGGTAGACTTTAAATATTAAATAATTCCATGCTTATAGGGTGGGGTGCACTTACATGGCTGAGATAGTCACTATAAAAGTCTGCTTTCCACCATTACAATAATTCAGTGAGGTAGATTTTACTATTCCCATTTCAAAGATGAAAACATTGTGAATTTAGGTGATGTTGCTCAAAGTGGAGCTGCAGATGGGTTATATACGTGTTATATCTGGATAATTGTTAGGCAAACTCTTGGATCCACTGAAAACACATTGCTTCAGAAATTCTGGAATAGGGCTCAGCACTTTGTGCTTCTCTAAGAGTCAGGGCAATTCTGGCACATGTGAAAATATTAAGAACCTCTGCTTTACAATTAAAGTGATTAGATTCCCTAGCGTCTCATAAATATGGCAAATATTGAGCTGGGACTAATATAGACATCCAAAACCAACCTCTTATCCTCCATCATGCTATCCTTTGTGCTAGAAAAAAAAGTCACTCTCCACTGTAATCCAAAGACAATGCTGTACTAGAGCTGAAATTCAGCAACAGAAAGAGTAAAGCCATTTCTCAGAAAATCTCACAATATAAGAATGTGAAGGACATGAATACATTTGCACAAAAACCCCAAATAAATAAATACAAAAATTTCCTGATTAAAATATCACCAATAGGCCACTATATATTGGTCAGGGGAAAAATTCAAGAGCAAGAAGTAACACTCATAAATATCTATGCACCAAACACAGGAGCACCCAACTATGTAAGACAAATCTTAAGCGATATGAAAAACTTAATGTCTAAGAACACAATCTTAACAGGAGATCTTAACACACCCCTATCTCAAAAAGATAGGTCGACCAGACAAAA
>PVKA01033834.1:0-24002 GCA_004027165.1 Ctenomys sociabilis | reverse complement strand
AGACAGTACAGTTGGGATAGATAACGCTGTGCTTCTACATAATTCTATGATAGGCAAGATCTGCACTAATGGTGGTTGGACAGGATATTATGTCGGCTTTTAGTGCTATGGTCATCCACTAGGTAAATAATTATTGAATCTTTGATATAATTCAGCTATAAAAAAACCTGTAAATATAATATCATGTATGCACCTTGTATAATACCAAAACATTATGAAAACATTTTGCAATGTATTAATTCATCGACTCTGTATTGTTAATGTGTCTTGAAACTGTCTGATTGACATTTGTATTTTAATAAAATAAAAATAAATGGAAAAAAGAAAAGACAAGAATACACCTAAAAAAAAATCAACATGGTATTGGCAACAAAATAGACCTGAGGATCAATGGAATAGATTAGAAGATGCAGAGGCCTCTACAAACACACTCGGCCACCTGATCTTCGACAAAGGGGCCAAACATGCTTACTGGAAGAAAGATAGCCTCTTTAACAAATGTGCAGGAAAAACTGGCTCTCTACATTTCAAAAACTAAAACTTGACCCAGGTCTATCGCCATGCACTAAGCTAACGTCAAAATGGATTAAAGATCTAAACATAAAAACAGAAACACAAAATCTCCTAGAAGAGAAAGTAGGAGGAACTCTTGAAGACATAGGGGTAGGCAAAGAGTTCATGAACAAACATGTATTCATACAGGAAACACTTGAAAGAATTAACAATTGGGACCAACTCTTATTAAGAAGTTTTTGCACATCAAAAGAAATTATCAACAAAGTGAAAAGACAACTCACAAATTTTGAAAAAATCTTAACTAATAAGCACTCAGACAAAGGTCTGCTCTCTAGAATTTATAAAGAACTAAAATACATTAGAGCCCTCAAGTTTAAGGTCCCAGTCCAGGAAATGGGCATCTGAGATGACTACACACTTCTCAGAGGATGAAATTAAAGAAGCAATTTAATATATGAAAAATGTTTCACATCACTAGCCATCTGTGAAATGCAAATTAAAACAACAATGAGATGGTTTATCTTGATCATCAACTGAATGATGATGATCATCCAGTGACTGAGAGAAGACAAGGTTAGAAAAGCATATTTTCATGACACAGACAAAGGAACTACAGAATAATGTACAGGACTACAAGATAAACCCTGAGAAGACTTCAATGACCACATAGGAAATATAAAGTTCTTGTGTTGGTATATAAGTTTTGATCTACCTAGGTCTTAACCATCCAGCAGAAAAGTATAAAAGTATAAAAATGAAGTATACATCGTGAGTCCATAATATTAAGCTGAGCTGTGAATGGATATGGTTGACAATTTCTTTGAATAACTCCCTATGGTTGCAGAATGCTGGACTGTGTTGGATTGTGGTGTCGAGTTCAAGCACCTAAAGTAGTTGAATGTCAATGGAGTGCCCACTTTTGACAGGTGTAGACAAATGAAGGGTTGTAGAAAGAAAAAATCATGATGTGTGTGTATAGACAGTACAGTTGGGATAGATAATGCTGTGCTTCTACATAATTCTATGATAGGCAAGATCTGCACTAATGGTGGTTGGACAGGTTATTATGTCAGCTTTTAGTGCTATGGTCATCCACTAGGTAAATAATTATTGAATTTTTGATATAATTCAGCTATAAAAAACCTGTAAATATAATATCATGTATGCACCTTGTACAATACCAAAATGTTATGAAAACAGTTTGTAATGTATTAATTCATGGACTCTGTATGGTTAAGGTGTTTTGAAACTGTCTGATTGACATTTGTATTTTAATAAAATAAAAATAAAAAAAAAAAAGAAAAGCATATTTTTGGGTGTGAGTTTTTGGGTATTTGCAGAACTGATTGGTACACAGGCCATCCAACTGAGGCAAGATGCACCTGGACTGTGGGCAGTACTGCACAGGAGGCTTGCAGTCCAGCTGAAGCAAACGAGGAAGGAGAAGGCTGTCAGACTGTACTTGCAAGTTTGATTCCACTTCAGTGGGTGAGTCAGGCTGCCACTGTCACCACTGCTGATATCAGACCACAGCCTCTAGCATTCCAACACAGGCTATTATCCACAGCCAAAAGTTATTATAAATGTGATAGTATGTAACTCTGTCTCATGGGTCATATGCTTCAACAATATTGTTGGGTGTTTAAGTAATTGAATGATGTTGATATTTTGCTACTCTAAACAGGGCTTGAAATAAATTTTTTAAGAAGAACTTTTGTATAAAAATTAGAAATGTAAAGCTAACTTCTGAAACTTTTCGTGTATATTTTTAAGGATTTGCAGAAAGTTTACAAATATATAAAATTCCCATGTTTTTGTATGCTTAGCCACTCTGTATGGTGGAGTTTATTTTTTTTTTTTCAGTGAGTAAGTAGAAGGACATGAGTGGTTATTGAATTGTTAATCATAAAATACGTAAATTATTGCTTATAACTTAGTGCTCTTTGCTAGCGTTAACTACTTGATATTTAAAGGAAAAATTGAAATTTGACACAAGTTTCATTAGGCTTTCATTTAAAAACCCCCCTAAATTCATTCCTTGCTGTTGAATACTGTGGCTAAGTACCTACCTCCAGGTAAATGTGACTTGGCATATTTTATAGAGTGTGGCAAACAGGTCCAGAAACTTTAAAGTGCAAAGGTATTGGGAGTATTTAACATCAAAATTGCTTCAAGAGAACTGATGATCTCACCCATTTACGTCAAGGCAAGAAGATTATGTTGAAGGACTCTGGACCAAAACTTCCAACAAATGTTGGCGCACATATTTAAAAGCACTTTTCCCCCCTGTTCCATCCAAAACCTTGTAATCCAGTCAGGCTGGTTGAACTTACAACAGGTTATAAGTATGGTATGTTTTTAATTCACAAGAAATACATGAATACTTTCAAAGTTATTATAATGTTAAGAGACTTTCACTTCTAGCTACAATAAAATTGCATGTATAAGATCAATCCTGTATTAATAATACATAATCATGAACTAAAGTACAAAAAGTACATCTCTCTAAGAGAATCAGAAAGTAACCAAGCAGCTAGGGACACAGACAGGTCAAAAGCGAATAAAGAGGAAAGGTTAAACAAGTTCATGCCAAACAAATAAATGAGCAGTTATAATTGTACCAGATAAAGAAGGCTTTAAAGGAGAAGAGGTAGACGTAAAGTTGTGTGCTGTCCAATGATATGCACAATATATTGTATATATGCAAAACTGAAAGAGTTAAAAGTAGAACTAGATAAAATCGTATGTCTAAGAATTGTAGAATGAACATTCCTGTCAAATAAATACAGAATATTAAAAAAATTAGTATTCATTTGCTGGACCAGAGTGGAAGTAGCAGCTAATATCAAAGAACTGAAAGGAAAAAAACAAACAAACAAACAAAACAAAACAGAAAATACCTTGGTTACTTTTCTCTTATGGCTGAGACCAAATATCTGACAGCCAAATTAAAGAGGGAAAAGTTTACTTAGCTTACAGTTTGTGGAGGTTTCAGTGGACAATCGGCTTGTCCTAAGGCAGGGTGGCGTGGCACAAGGGCAACGTTGCAAGGCCGCAGAAGACAGCAAAAGTAACAAGCAAAGTAAGAAGCAAAAGCAGGGAGAAAGCTTCTTTTCCTCCCTTATATTGTGCGCGGGCTCCCGCCCTCGCCCTCGCCCTCGGGTGGGGGTAGCGCTCCCACCATTCTAGGCCCTCTTCTTACACAGGCTCAAGATGTTTACAAAATAAAGACCCTGGCCCCCTCTGAGTCACTTAGTTAAATGTCCAAACTTTCCAAGTTGACACAATGAGCAACATGCTGGATCCATAAGCCCTTTACACACTAAGATGTAGAACTGCTGGGTTACTTAGTTCAGCGTCTAGAATTCTCCAGCTGACACAATGGATCAACCATTAAAGAAAGTAACAAAAGAGAATACCTTCATGATTTGGGCAGCAGAAGACTGGATTATTGGCCTCTTCTTTAACTTCTGGTTCATTTGTCTGTGAAATATCTGATCTACTCACAGACGGAATTAGACAGTATCTACAATTATGTGATAATGCTGGTTTAATAAATCAGAATTTATGGGATGAAATGAAAGCAGTCCTAAGTGGAGAATTTGTAGTGTTGAATTCTCATGTCAGGAAAACAGAATGAGTTCAAATAAACAACCTAATGTTTAAACTTCACATTCCCTGAGAAGGAAAAGAATAATGCAAGCCCAGAGCTCATACAAAAGAAGAAATTGTAAAGATCAGAGTGGAAATTAATGCAATGTAGACTAGGAAAGCAATACAAACAATCAATGGAGTTAACTCTTTGAAAGATTAAAAAATCCCAATAAATCCTTAGCTAACCTTATCAAAAAAGGAAAGACTCAAATACATGCGATTTGGAATGAAAGAGTAAAATAACAATAGATCCTGCAGAAATCCAGAAGATCAGTGATATCTACTTGGAGAAAATTTAATACGATGGACAGAAGAAGTAGACAGAGAAGAAATAGATTCCCAGACACATATGAATTACCAAAGCTAAATCAAGAAGATATAAAAGTTCTAAATAGCCCAATATCACTCAATGAAATACAAAAACGCAAATAAAAACTAACAAAGAGAAGTGCAGGTCCTGCTGTATTCACTCCTGAATTCCACAAGAAATTACAAGATAATCTAATGCCATTACTCCTGAAACTCTTCAATAAAATTCAAAGGAAAGTAATACTTCCAATCTCATTCCAGGGAGCAAGTGTTACCTTGATCCCAAAACCAAAAAAGGGTCTAACCAAAAGAGAAACTACAGAAGAATCTCCCCAATGAACATAGACACAGAAGTCCACAAGCTATTGTCATACAGACTGCAGCAAATCATCAGAAAGATTATACGCCATGACCAAATAGTATTCATCCCAGGAATGCTGGAATGGTTTGATATATGAAAATCAATAAATGTAATACACAATATTAACAGGCCAAAGACAAAAATCAAAAGGAAAAAGTATTTGACAGAGTCCAGCACCCATTCATGATAAAAACCCTGTAGAAAATTGGAATAGATGGTCTTTATCTCAACCTGATCAAAGCCATCTATGACAAACCAATGACCAACATCATATTAAATAGACAAAAGCTGAAAAATTTCACTCTAGAATCAGTAACAAGATAAAGATGGTCATTATCATCACTTCCATTCCACATAGTTCTGGAAACATTAGCCAGACCAATTAGACAAGAGAAAGAAACAGGAGGAATAAAGATACGAAAAGAAGAAGTGAAATTATCATTATATGCAAGTGACATGATACTTTACAGAGAAGACCTCGAAGACTTCTAGATTTAATAACCAAATTCAGCAGTGTACCTGAATAGAGTCAACATTCAAAAATCAATAACATTTCTGTACATGAATAACAAACCACTGAGAAAAAAATTAGGGAAATAATTCCTTATCGCAATAGCATTGAAACACTAGTTAGGAATCAGTCTAATAGGGCTGGCCAAATAGTTCAGCAGATTAAGGTGTCTGCAAGCAGGAGCAGAGGCCAGGGGTTGGATCCCCAGGCCTGCTGTGCCAGCCCCACCCCCAGGGCACACTGAGATGGCAATTGAGACTAGGTGTAGTGGCATGCGCTTGTAATTCTGGCTCTTGGGAGGCTGTAAACAAGAGAATCAGTACAAATCTGAAATAGTACTGAGACCCCTGAACACCTTGTAGACCCTTCCCTAAAATACAAGAAAAAAAAAAAGAGGGAATCAGTCTAACAAAGAATAAAAGATCTCTCCACTGAAAACTATAGTACTGTGAAACAGGAGATCAAAGAATTTATCAAACAGTGGAAAAATATGCCTTGCTCTTGGGTAGGAAGAAAGAGCCTACCCAAGAAAGTATTAGTAAAATACTGTGAAAATGTCCACATTTTCAAAATTGTTATACAGAGTTAATATAATTCAATTAAAATACCATTAGCATGCTTCACAGAACTAGAGAAAAGCGAAAGAGACCTAGAATGACATGAGCAGTTCTAGGTAACAAAGGCAAGGCAAGGGGCATCACATACACTCAAGTGAATTTATATTAGAGAGCTACTATAATAAAAATAGCATGGTGTGGGAAAAGCAAACAAAGAAACAAACTGGACCTGAGGATCAGTGGGACAGATTAGAAGATGCATAAACAACTCCAAACACATTCAGTCACCTTATCTTTGACAAAGAAGCCAAACATTCACTGGAAGAAAGACAGCCTCTTTAATAAGTGGTGCTGGACTGTCCAGAAGCAGCTGCAGGCTCCTTCTCCAGCATGCCTCCACTCCAGCCTCCACCATGTCCATAAGGGTGACCCAGAAGTCCTACAAGGTGTCCACCTCCAGCCCTGGGCCTGCAGCAGCCTTTTCTATACCAGTGGGCCTGCTTCCTTCATCAGCTCCTCAAGCTTCTCCCGAATAGGCAGCAGCAGCAGCTTTCAGGGTGGCCTGGGGATGGGTGGCTATGGCAGGGCTGGTGGTGTGGGGAGCATCATGACTGTCCAGGTGAACCAGAGCCTACTGAATGCCGTGAACCTGGGGGTGGACCCCAACATCCAGGCTGTGCATACTCAGGAGAAGAAGCAGATCAAGAATCTCAACAAGTTCACCTCCTTCATTGACAAGGCTCGGTTTCCAAAGCAGCAGCAGAATAAGATGCTGGAGACCAAGTGGAGCCTCCTGCAGCAGCAGAAGAAATCCTAGAGTAACATGGACAACATGGTCAAAAGCTACATCAACATCCTCCAGCAACAGCTGGACTCACTGGGTCAGGAGAAAATGAAGCTGGAGGTGAAGCTTGGCAATATGCAGGGGCTGGTGGAGGACTTCAAGGATAAATATGAAGATAAGATCAACAAGTGTACAGAGATGGAGAGTGAATTTGTCCTCATCGAGAAGAATGTGGTTGAAGCTTGCACAAACAAGGTGGAGCTTGAGTCAGCCCTGGAAGGGCTGAATGATGACATCAATGTCCTCTGGCAGGTGAATGAAAAGGAGATATTTGAGCTGTAGTCTCAGATCTCGGACACATCTATGGTGCTGTCCATGGACAACAGCAGCTCTCTGGACCTGGATGGCATCACTGCCAAGGTCAAGGCCCAGTATGAGATCACCAACTGCAGCCAGCCCGAGGCCGAGAGCATGTACCAGATCAAGTATGAGGAGCTGAAGACTCTGGCTGGGAAGCATGGGAATGACCTCCAGCTCATGAAGTCTGAGAGCTCTGAGAGATTGAGGCTCTCAAAGGCCAGAGATCCGTTGGGGTTGCCATTGCTGATGCCAAGTAGTGTGGGGAGATGGCCATTAAGGATGCCAAAGCCAAGCTGGCCCAACTGGAGGCTTCCCAACAGAAGGCCAAGCAGGACATGGCCTGGCAGCTGTGCAAGTACCAGAGTTCATGAACATCAAGCTGGCTTAGACATCAAGATCGCTACCTACATCAAGCTGCTGAAGGGCAAGGAAAACAGGCTGGAGACTGGGATGCAGAACTTCATCCACATGAAGATCATCAGTGGTTATTCAGGAATGGTGAGCTCACCCTATGGGGGCCTCATGAGCCCTGGCTCCAAGAGCCTCCAAAGTCCTGGCTTCGCCTGCACCAAGTCTGCTGGGTTGTGAAGAAGATTGAGACCTGCGATGGGAAGCTGGTGTCTGAGACCTCCGATGTCCTGCCCAAGTGAATGGGCCACAGCAGCCTCTCCAGTCCACACCGCTCCTGAGGCTGCCCCAGAGTCCGTGGGGAGACAGCTGTACAAGGGAGCATTGGGAGCAAGAGGCCCACCTGAGGCTCAGCTTAGCTCTCAACCCACCCTTGGGGGACATTACTGCCTGTCGTACCCCTTCTTGCCTGTGCCCTTCACCAAAACCCAGTTTAATTGTTTTTTTCCCAGAATAAAGCCTGGTTTTGCAATAATAATAATAATAAAATAATAATAATAATAATAATAATAATAATAATAATAAATATTGTGGTGCTGGAAAAATTGGCTTTCCACATGCCAAAGACTATAATTAGACCCATGTTTATCACCCTACACTAAATGAAAATCAAAGTGGATGGAAAATCTAAATATTAAAACAGAAACACTAAATCTGCTGGAAGTTAAAACAGAACTCTTGAAGACACAGGTATGGGGAAAGACTTCATGATCAAAACCCTGGCCACATAGGAAATACTATGAAGAATCAACAACTGGGATCCCATCTCATTAAATAGCTATGAGGAGCTAAAGAAATCACCAAGAGAGTGAAAAGACAACTCACAGGGTGGGAATATATTTTAGCTACTTGTTTCTCAAAGGACCAATATCTAGAAAACACAAAGAATTGAATAAATCAGACCTCTCAAATTTAAAGACTGAGTCCAATACTGGGCACCTGAGATGAATACATACTTCTCAGATGAAGAAGTAAAAATGGCAAATAAATGTATTTTTTAAAGTTCAGTATCACTGATCATTTGAGAAATGCAAATTAAGACAGCACTGAGATTCCATCTCACTCCAGAAAGAATGACTAATATTAAGAAATCAACCAGTAACAAATGCTGGATGGTATGTGGGGAAAAGAAACCCTTCTCCACTGTTAGAGGGAGTGCAGATTGGTGCAACCACTGTGAAAATCAGTGTAGAGAGTCTTCAAAAAACTAGACCTAGAGGGTCTATTTGACCCACAAATTTCCCTTCTATCTTCCCAAAAAAATAAAAAGCATCATACCACAGCTCATAATAGCTAAATTTTGAAAACAACCTGGATAGTCATCAACTGATGAATGGACAAAAAAGACTTTTTTTAAACAATGGAATACTACTCAACCATAAGAAAGATAAACTTCAGACATTTATAACTAAGTGGATAGAGCTTGAGAGCATATTCTTAGGTAAAATAAATTAGACTCACATGTGTAAATATCACAATTTCTCTGGTGTGAGAAACTGAAAGTGTAAATAAGAACCAAAATATACAATAAATATTGTGAAATGGGAAGAAATTGTGGAAAAGGAAATGGAAACTGAGAAGGAGGAGGAGAAAAGGAAGGGGGAGGAGGAGAGGAGAGGAAGGAAGGAAAAAGAAAAAAGAAGATAAAATGGAAACAAAGCTTGTAAATACAAAGGGGAAGAGGGGCTGTAGGGAGGGGAAGGGAATGGAGAAAAAGCAGAATTAAGATGTACACAGGTACAAAGCACCAGTCAAACAGCACAGCAGATTAAAGCACCTACAAGCAGGCAGAGGGGTGGGGGTTTGATCCCCAGGCCTACTCTGCCAGCCCCACCCGCCAGGTCTGCTGAGACAGTAATCGAGACTGGGTGTGGTGGCTTGTGCCTGTAATCACAGCTCTTAGGAGGCTGTAAACAGGTGGATCACTATGAATCTAATCTAGTGGTGAGACCCTGAACATCCTATAGATCCTTACCTAAAATAAAAAATAAAATGAAAGATTTATACAGGTTTTATTTTTTCGAATTCCCTATGATGATGTGATTGTTATATGTATCTAAAGTGTACCAATAAATAATAGTAACAAACAAACCCAACCCACTCTCTACTTCAGTCTTTTGCGTTGATCTGAGCCATTTCAAGGATGCTTCTTTACTAACTTGCACTTATTTCTCCTTAAGTTTCTAAAACAAAGTTTAGCGCTGGAAATGGTGTTTCATTTTTGTCAGGTGTGCTATTGGTGTAAGTTTATCATCCTGGCAGATCAGCACTTTTGCCTGTTTGCTAGAGTCTGAGTTAGTGTTAGACAAATCATAGGTCTTCAGCTGATCAAGGAGGGCTCCAGTAGGCCCACATTACCCTAGGCAGGGTAATGCCTCTTCTTTCTATAACTCTGTACTCTGGTCCTGCCATTCACCTGAAACTGAGCCTGTCCCAAGCATTACCTAAAGGCAAAGCATTGCAAACTGGGCTTCATGCAGGTGGCACAGTTGTGTAGGTCTCATCACAGGTCCTAAAGAGCCTATGATCTCTTAGGGGAGATAGAGGAGCAGCAGTATCATGTTACATTTCAAGGAAGTGGGAGGGAGATGAAGGGATCACAGAAATGGCTATAATGTTAATTCTGAGGAAGGGGTTCTTTCTGCCTGCCGAGGGTAATTAAGGAGGACATTTTGAATAAGTGGCATCTAAGGTTGGCCCTAGAGATCACACAGGGCATTCTGGGCACAACAAACCATATTGACCAATGCTTGACTTGATGCAGTGTTTCCAGGTAAGTGTCCAACTAGATTTCTTCTGAAATAGACTGGTGGTCTATTTGGAGACAGCTTGTTAAGGACGACACAGTGGGAGTCCCTGAAGAACGGAACAATGAGGTAGGTGCAAGAGCTCTACTGCTTTCAGAACTGTTGGAGACCCTGCTAGCAGAAGTCCTGTCTGCCATATGTTGCACGGCATGCTTTTTTTCTGTCAGCCTCTTCCCACTCAATGAAACAAGCTACAGCCACATGCCTGCTTTGGTTCTTTTTATGAAGCCTTCCACTGCTTCTGTGAAATTGAATAAAGAAGCCACATTGTGTTTTTAAAAGAATTGGAAGAAGTCTGAACTCTAAGAAATCCGGATTGGCTTTAAGATTCATGACAATAATTAGTGGGAATTTAGACAGAAAGACCCTAAATTCTTTGGTGAAAATATTTCACATTGCCTACTGGCAGAATGGAAGGAAAAGATGAGCAGAGAAAATGAATGTCAACATAGTGACAGCAGCAATACAATAAGAAATGGCATCTGACATTTGGCCTCTAATAAGCCAAACTCAGACCTCCTGAATCAGAAACCCTAAGCTAGGACCCAGCAACCTGCAGGTGGTTGGGACTGAGAGTGACACTGGAGAACTACAGCAGCACAGGACCCTGAGGCCAGTCCAGAGTGGTGCTCCCAGCACCCAGAAAGCAACACACTGACAGCTCTCAGATTATTTGATTTATGCCTGGAAAGACATGAAGACTATGCAGCCAGGCATTCCAATGTTGCCAAGAGGAGCCACAAATCTGCATTTTGTGTGACATCTTCTCATACTTCATAGCTGGCCATGAGAAAAAACAAACACAAAATGAGAAACAATCCCGTAGTGGCCAAATATCTGTGATCAACTTTTTTTTTTTTTTTTTAACTACAGCCTGTTGTTAGTTTTGTGATCTAAATGAAGAGCACAAGCTCTACATTTGGAAAGTGTAAGTTTAAAGTCCAACGCTTCTTGCTGTGTGAGTGACCTCACACTGATCAGTTCATCTCTCTAAGCTTTGATCTCTCATGTGAATGAGTGCAATAATGGCACCTGCTTCCTAATGCCTAGGTAAGGCATTAATTCAAGGTCCCAGCCCATAGCAAGTGCTTTAAATGATAGCATAGTAATGACTCAGCCCAAGGAAGTGACTCCCTGAGTATGCTGGGAAAACTCGGGATTCAGAGACAGGAAAGTAAGGAAGAAGTTGGCTTTTCTGGTTGAAATGAATGAGCCTTGGTGAGGCTTTCCTATAGGCATCAGGCTGTACCAATAGTAGAAAGGGGGTTAGTTCCATGGGTGCAGCCCATAATCGGTTTCTGGAATCCTCAGAGTCATTCTGGGCAATGGGCTCTTATATGGCCAGAATCCAGCCTTGGCCAGGGATAAGCCAAACTCAGACCTCCTGAGTCAGAGTTTGACTTGTTCTAAAGAACAAGTCTTAGATTCCTAGAAGCACAAATAAGCATATTGTGCTCAGAACGTAATTAAGTGCCCTAGCAGGCAGTAACCCATGGCAGACCCATTCATAGGTCAGCATGTCTGAGTGTGTGAGGAAGGAGACGTGTGGAAAAGATGAAGTGGTGTGACCTACAAGCTCATTTGGCACCCAGGGTTCCCACACTTGGAGCAGACACCAGGTCTGTGGGCAGCCAAGATAAGCTTGGGCCCCACATCTGGACGGGCTGAGGTGGCTGATAGACTTCCTGTCTTAATCTAGACCAGCTCAGCTTCCAGGCGCAAGCAAGCTTGGAGATGGATGGCACTGGACACTCCCACTCTGAATGGTGAGAAAGGTGAATCCTACAGATGCTGGTGGAAGGTGAGAGGTAACAGTACTGAGAGTGTTGGTTCTGTCTGCATGCAGGATGCTCTGAGCGAGTAATGAGGAACAAAACAAAACTGTTGGTGCACTTAGCTCAGCCAGAGATGGCGCGATCTGTCCTCGGACCACAGCTCTTCTCTCCTGCACCCACAATAAGTATCTCTAATTGATTAAAATTTCTTCTGATGAGTGCAGATAAAGCTTCAGAATCGTCAGAAGTCTGCTCTACCCAGACAGCTACACTAACAGATGAAAACTGGCATGCAGTGCCCTGGTCTTGGTGTCAGCTGCTACAAGGAAATAATAATGGGGGTGAAAATGGTGATGCTTGGGACATTTTGTGAAAATAATCAATAGGAGTCAATGGCTAAACTTTTGGTGGGAGCAGTATGGGGCAAACACAAAGAAAGTCAGGGTCACAGATCAGAGCAAACCTTGAAGTCTGAAGAGATAGAGAAATACTGCCATTTTGCTTGGAAAGCATAGCTCATGCCTGCCTCAGGCACCTGCCCTGCCCCTCACTGGTTGTGCTAGACCCCCCCTATGTGCACCTGTACTCCTCTGCACACCTGTGTCCCTCTGTGCACCTGTGCCTCTCTGCACACCTGTGCTCCTCTGCGCACCTGTGCTCCCCTGCACATGCTGTTCTTTCAGCCCTTCTCCTGCTGTAGCATAATAACTTGGGATGCCTGATGCCCACTTATCTGGGAGCTCCTTGAAATAGTTTTTGACTACTCACATAACAGCATTCAGAAAAATACCCTTCTTCATAAAACAAGACATATGCACTACCAGCAATCCAAAAATTCAGAAAAACAAGTGGGTTCATGGAGACCAGATGATGAGCAACTGTTTGAGGTCCTGGTCGGGAGCCAACATTCAGACTGCTTGAATACTCAGAGCTTGCAAACTCTGTGCCTCAGAGTGTGATGTAACGAATACTTTGGTTACTTGCCCCTGAGCAGGTCAGAAGATAACTGGACATGGACATCCACATGTGACTAGCAGGAACATGTGTAACCAAAACAAATCAAACAGAAACCATGCACAGCTATCTAGGGAAATGATGAATTGGAGTGAGGCAAGTCACAGAAGTTGGCAGTGGAGCTCAAAGGTGTTCTGAGCCTGAATATAACCAACACCTGAAGCCACAGTATGACATGAATTAGTCTCTGTGCAGGGGTCATTGTCCACGATGGTCATCCTTACCCTAAGGATGCAGAAACCATCTCTAGTATCATGATTCTTTATTCAGCACCAAACATCTTTGGCCTTGGTCTTGTAGTTAAAAACTCTGCTCTCAAGAAACTCACAGAATAGCAGGCAAGAGACACAGCAAATCCTTAAATCAGCAGGAGAAAGGCTGTGAGATGATCATGGAGAACAGTATAGGTTAGGGACCAGCATGCCTTCTAGAGGCAGCCTGAAGGCTAATGTAAGTCAGCCTTTGTGGGTGTAGTGGGTGCTACACTTTAAAAAGGAAAAGAAGAAGCACTCTCTGTCCAGTCCCAGGACAAACTTCTCAGGCTCCCAGACAACTCTAAGCAGAGCAGAGATGTGTACAGGTGGAGCAGAGCTCCAGGTGGGCATGGAAGTGTTTGGCTTCATCCTGGACACAGGCCAGAGAATTTTGAATAACCTTTTATTTACTTAGTCATTCATTCACTTTTTTCTGAGGGAAGCACAGCAGCATTTGTAGCTAAACTACAGCAATTCTTGCATGTTGGCTGGCTTCCAAAATTACCTGACTAAATAAACTTACCATCATTGAGGCTGAAGGGCCCCAGGGCTGCTTATGTACTGGCATTCTCAGAAGTCTTTTCTATCAGGAAAATGAAAGAGAACTAGATCTTAAAAGTTTGTAAAGACCAGGGAATTTTGGTATGGTTGGCTTTTGTTGCTTGTTTTGGGTTTTTTGAGATAGGGTCTTGCAATGTAGCCTCACGCTCCTCCTGGGGGCTTACGCTGAAAGCACGCACCACTCAGCACGCACCACTCAGCCTAGCTTGTTGTTGGTTTTATCACTGGTGCTTTTCACCTTTTATAATTTCAATTCTATGTAGTTTTAAAATTTTATTAATGTTATTTTTAATTTTGTTAAAAAAGAGTTAACCAAATTTATTACCTTAACATTTTTATATATAAGGTACAACACAGTTGGATATGTTGTTGGGTGACTGGTCTCAAAAAGTTTTTCATGTTTAAAACTGAAATTTTATCCCCATTAAACAATAGTTCTCTATTTTTCACCTCCTCTGGTGTCTGCAATTGCCTTCTGTTTCTATCAAGTTGACTACACTGAGTTCCTTCTCTAAGTGGATTCCTAGAGATTCATCCTATTTTTCATTTTCTACTTACGTCTCATGTCTTTATAACAATAGCACCCGTAACCTCTGATGTCATGTCAGCCAGAGCTTGGTAGACTCCCCAGACTTCCACTCCCCCTTACTTCCTGTCTAGAACCAGTGAATGTCGGTTCTTGAAACTAGACCTATGCAGAGAAAGAGGCAGCTGCCCTAATGGGTGTCTGGGTAACTTTTCTCTCATTGCTGACTCAAAATACCCAACACCCAGAATCAATGAAGAAAAGATTTCTTTAGTTCACAGTTAGTGGAGCTTTTACTCCACTTTGGATTGGCTGGCTCCAAAGCAGAGTGGCACATGGCAGAGGGCAGCTGCTCATGACAGAGAAGGACAGCAAAGAGTAAAGGAGGACCAGCAGTGCAGTAAGCCTCTCTCCCTTCCTTCTGTTGTATGGATTACCTACTCCAGGGTGGGTGTAGCACTCACACTTATAATCCCAGCATTGAATCACGAATTAATCACAAACTCTAGAAGCCATCCCATGACTGCATGAGGCTTTGGGGAGATACCTGGACACAAACCATAACAATGGATCACACCACAGATGGGCAAACTAATGATCCTACGGAGCAAGGGTGTCACAATGTGAAGCCCAAGCACAGAGGAAACTCTCCTGTCTAGCTATGTTTCATGTGCTTGGTTGTCCATTGATTTCTGCTCCTCCTGACAAGAGCTTACCCTTGTGTTTTGAACCCTGCTCCATCTGGAACCTGCTTAGGTTGAGATGACACCTGTTATAGTTTACATTTGAAATAGCCCCCCAAAGTCTCACAGGTTTGGAAGGAGACTGGGTCATGAGGGTGACACAGAATTCTTATCACTGAATGTGATGTTAGAAGTGGGAAATGATTGGAGGCGGGCCCTGGGGGGCATGACCTGGGAGTATCAGGTTATATGTCTTCCTGGGCCCCACAATTCCTTTTTCTCTTTGTTTCCTGCTGTCATGAGTTGATCAGTTTTCTTGTGCCAACCTCTTCCCCATGCTGTGTCTGTCTTACAGCCAGCTGACTTTGAACTGAACCCATTGGAAATTGTGAGCCAGGCACACCTTTCCTCCTTTAAGCTGTGGGTGTCAGGTATTCTGTCCCAGTGCTGGGAAAGTGACTAATGCAACAGCTTTAGAAATGGGACACTGTGACCCCTGATTTCCAGTAAGATTTCACATTAATGTCCCTTTGGGCATCCTGCTCAATCTCCTCTTCCTGACCCTCCAAGAGTTATCCTTCCTCTCTGTATTCCTATCATGTAGCTTTTGTGATGCTATCAGACTCCTCTTTGTTGTGGATGTGTGGACCTAGAAGCTCACTGAGCCCATCCCTGGGAAAAAGCAAGGAGTGCTGCCACTGGTTATGTTCATCCCTGTTCACTTTCACCTAGAGGAGTGTGAATTAGAGGCTGGAGAACCACAGACTATGAACACTTACACACAAAGGCCAAAACAGTAAGGCCCTTACAAGGCTTAAACATTTTTAGGGTGAGACAGAGCATGGAACTAAATGTAAATTCTTGACTTGACCATTTTATTCGAATTCACAAGGATTTCAGCACAATTCAAGATTGGGGGCCTACTAAAAATCATATATCTGCCCACACAATCTGATAAAGGCAAGTAGGAATGGCTGGCTCTGCATTCTGCTCCATCATCAGGAAATCTTGTACCCAGCATGCTCAAAGGCACCCTGCTTCCCAGTCTCATTCTCCTTTCCAATGAACCAGGCCTGAAGATCAAGTTTTTGGCCTCTAACACCAGGTAAGAAATTGATACCTATTAATCAATCAATCCTTTGAAATACATAACAGCAAGTTGGAAAAGGCACATTTTGATGTTTTCCCTGATCCTCACACAGTGTCTACTATCACACAATGACAAAAAATTTTCTCCCAGAAGGAGAAGTTTTGTTCCTGGGTCCTAACATGTGCACATCAGGGTGAACTAGGGATGTGTATTTATCAGTCCTTTCTTGTTTTCCACTCCCAAGGCCTCTGACAGTGCAGGCATCTTTCTATGCAACTTGCAGCTTCCATACTTGAAATCTTCTAGTTTTGATATAGCCTGGGACCCTGAAATATCTGGAAGAGAGAATCATCTGAGGCTACTTGTGCTGCAGTTTTCAAGTGAGTGTACAACAGCATCCAGCACAGAACCCTCCTAGAAGACGTTAGCATGCATTCCACGTGGCTTTCACCTGCGGATTCAACTTTAAAGATTGTGGCCCATGCTGCAGATAGCTCTGCTGAAATCAGCTCTTTGCCTCTGTGTTGCTTACTCACCTTGAAACTCAGTTTTCCAATCCATGCATAGGGGAGAGTTGGAACAGCTGACTGCAAATCTCCCCTTAAAATATGAGTCCACTTGAGAGTCAGGAGCTTAAGGAACTAGCAGGGCATCTTCATAAGAACACCTCTTTCTCTCATTTCTTCCTTGAACATGTCTTCAAAGAATAAGCAAGAGGTAAGAGATGCAAATGAGAACACACGCAAAATAACTTTAAACTGTGGGTCCATGCATCTTCCAGCAGCTGCTGCGAGGCTTCTAGGGCAGTCTCATTGCTGGGATGGCTCATGTTGTTTTTCTTGTTAAAAAGTCTACTTGACGTTAACATCCACTAGCTCTTTTGCATGCTGTTCACCTATTGATTCAAATACTCTGCACCAAGATTATGTAGAACAAGCCTAGTTGCTTTGTTTCCATCTCTGTATGTGTTTTGTTACAGTATGTGTACAGACATGTGTACACACACACACACACACACACACACACACCCCTTTATACTGGATCCTTGTAGCTGTGTGTGGTCTCTTACAGAGTCAGTTTCAATACCTTGGTGTTTTATGACACCAGAAGGACCAGTATTATGAATGAGGCCAGTGTAATTTAGTGAATTATAATTTATGCAAACTATTATGAAGGAAATATTTAACAAAGGCAAGTCATCAAATTACACATTCCTCCTTTTTCAACAACTCATAACCAAAAGTTGTCGAAGGCCAACTGTAAAGATCCAATTTCCTTGATAGTAGAAAATTTCCCCTCAACTTCTCCTCTCTTCCCCTTACATCACTTCATATTTTCAGATTGGGCTGTGGCTCACTCAAAGTTAGTTTTATCCCCACTAATAAAACATAGCAAATTTTTTAACCCTCTCTGCTCCTCAACTTTCCTATATGTGAAGGAAAAAATAAGCCTCCCTTCTCCACAAAGATATCCACATCTTAACTCTTGGGAACTGTGAGTATGTGACATGACAATCAAGGTGGGCAGAATTAAGGTTGCAGAATGCATGACGCTGCTGATGGCCTGGCCTTGAGATGGGAAGACTGCTCTAGATTATCCATGTGTGCCAAGTGTAATCATCATGGTCCTTACAGGTGCAAGAGAAATGAAGAGAAGGTCACAGTGGTGGGATATGAGAAAAACCCAACCCACTTTTGCTGGCTTTGAAGATGGAGGGTGACAGTGGGGATCATTATTATTATTAATTATTATTATTATTATTATTATTGCTATGTATTTAGCACAGGGTGTACAGGGTCTCACCACACTGACTGGACTTGCAGTGATCCTTCTTGTTTTTCAGCCTCCCAAGCACTGCGACTATAGGCATGCGCCACTGTGCCCAGTCTCAGTGGCAGTGTCACTGTGCCCCAGGGGCAGGGCCTGCAGGGCACGTCAAGGGATGGAAGCCTGGTCCTTTCACCTGCCTAAGCAGGCACTTTAATCTGCTGAGCTATCTGCCCAATTCTGACAACGGGGATTATGAGTGGTCTCTCTGAGCTGGGAGAAGCAAGAAAATAATTCTTCTTGAGCCCACAAGAAGGAATGCAGACAGCCCCTCTAGTGCCTGTGAAAGTGATGTCAGACTTCTACAGAACACTAAGTGGGTGCTGTTTTACTATGCTAAATTTGTAGTCATTTCTGATAGTAGCAATAGAGAACAGATGTACCATAAGCTCTGGTTTTATCTCCTATAGATTACCGAGACAATAAAAGGAATGCATACTACTTAATACAGAGCAAGCGCTCTGTGTGGAAACATGATTATTTCTAATTCTCTTCTTCAATAAGGACTTCTTCTTTCAAAGTCCCTTAGTTGTCCACTAGTGACTCCACTGGTCCACTGGTGGTTCCACTGCAGACTGTGCTAGGAGTGGGCCTGCCAGCACAAATTTTCCTGGAGCCAATGGACAGCAGGAGAAATCACAGTCCTTTCAAATCCATTTGGCTGGGCTGGAATGGCTGCCAATTTTCTAAAGGGATTTTCATTTTTAAATTAAAGTGATAGATCTACCTGTCTGTATCTTTATGGCTGTGGGCACAAGTTTCTGGCCAAAGAACCAACTTCACTTTGCCTGTGTATTCATTCCTGTTCTAATTTGTGTATTATGAGAATAAGTCACGCGTATCTCCGCTTGCAAGCAATGCCGTGCCTGTAAACTTTTAAAACTTTACTCATGAAGAATAATAGCTCGTATCACAGACAAATTCAAGGAAGAGATGATATTTCCAGTAGGGTGGAGAATACATCCAACAGTGTCTGGGAAACTTCTTTCTTGGCCCTTTACCTAATCATCAGACCTTCCACCCACCCCCTTCTTTTGCAGTTACCCCAATATTCCAAGAAATTGCTCAATTCCAAGGGCTTTCAAAATGTTAAGTCGGTCTAGTTCCATGCGCCTTAGGTATAAACCACAAAAGGACAAAGTTCTTAGAAGAGTAGCTTGTCTCTTATGGGTTATGCAAAAAAGATGTTGATGTAACATTTACAGTTGAGTCTTCGCATGCATAAAAGTCGAGAAAGCCTTATTTATGGCCTGCACAGCTATTGGACGGTGCTTGCCTCTCTCTGCCTGCGTGGGGATCATTATAAAGGCAGTTAACCTCAGTGCTGCTACGCCATGCTCGCCTTCATTTGGGCTTCTATAATCCCAATTACGCCTCACCATTTACATTTGTTGTCTTTGGCATAGACAATAAAAAGAGAAAGGGAACCATTGTTGATTGCACATTTAGATAAACGCAGCATTCTTACGGACTGGGGTTGGGTTGCAGAAGCAAATTAAGAAGCCTGTTGGCGGGGGTGGGCAGGGGGAGCTCCCAATGGAATGGGTGCGGGGTGATCTGTGGGGTGATTTTTCTTTTCTTTTTTTGGATGGGTCAACTATTTCTGTCCCTTGGATGCTCTTATTATATATATGTGCATGTTCGTGCAAGATCAGCATTTCAGAGAATGTCATGCAATTTAAAATTTACTTTTATTAATAAGAGGCAACATAAAAGTATCTTAAGTGCATTTAAAACACCTCCTTCGTATTGCGCATGCGCAAACACGCACACGCGCACAAACACATCAAACTTCGTCCTTATCTAGAGGGCTGAGGAGTCATAAGGAACTCATTGCTATTCTCACTCCAATGTGACTTTATTTACCTTACTGGTTTCTGCATCTGGGATACTCAGAAGGTGGGACAGGGCCAACTAGGATGAGGCAGGGAAGCTGATAGCAGAAATGAGGAGAGATTTTTGGAAAAGAGCCATACCTGGAAGGAATATGGGAATAGGTTGCCACTGTGCAGGACCAAGAAAAGCTTTTGTGGAGAAGACCTAATTACACAGTGGAGGGAGAAGACGAGGCGCACTCACACCTGTCCCTCCGCCAGGAGAGCAGCCCTAGGGAAGCGGCTTCAGTGGCGGTGGGGTGGGTGGGCCTGAGACATGAAGCTTTTGCTGATCCTCTGCATTGGAAAGGCTGGTTCTGATTCTTTTTCCAGACAATTCACATAGACTTTAGATGGAGATGGAAGGCAAAGTAGGTATATGGAATAAATAAGGATCTCTAAATAGCCTGCCCAAACTTTTCAAGTACAGCATGAATTCCATAATGAGATATATATCTGTGTGTAGTATATAGACTTGCACACACAAAGAAATGCAAGCTATTTCACCAACACAACAAGCTAGGATAGTTTATTATCTTCATTTTGAGAGAATGAAAACTGAAACCTAAACAGCTTGAGTATCTCCCTGTCCCCAATATATAAACAGAATAAAATCTATTTTTTCTTTTTTGGTTTGCCTTTTCCAGGCATAGGATTTCCTATCGCTGACTCTGAATTGGACCTTTAAAAGAAGCATAACCTAAAATATAACTTAAAATATAAAAGTGCCTCCATGAATCTTTCTTCTAATTCAACTGTATGTTGAATTATTTCCTTTTGCTAAGAATGAGTAATATCTAAGGCAGTCTTAGAGATAACCGTTTCCTTTTTAACACAGCAAGTCACAGTGCATGAACAGCAAAATCAATACTATTCATTTTAGTGATCTATCTGAGGAGAGAGGGGGAGGGGTAAATTCAAGATGGTGGAAAATCTGGTAAAGATTGAAGTGGACAGAAAAATGCTGTACTTACTGTTAATTAATATAAAGCTATAAAGGTTTTTCTTTTTTTTAAGAGTAGAAAGAATTTATTGAGAGAAAGAATGCTTCTAAGAGAGACAGAAAGAGGCCAGGAAAGTAGGTTGCCCACTAACCCTGCTTTTCAAGGGTATTTTATTGAGCATGAAGTGAGATGGGCTTAAGGTGTGAGAGAATAATAACCAATCAATGAGATTAAGAAGTTTGATTACCTATGCAAGTCACAATCTGGGATCTGTGAAACAAAAGCAAACTACTACCTCTGCCTAATTATAAGAAAGGAGGTAGAGGTTAAGAGTAGAAGAATTTGGGGCCAGGGAGATGGCTCAGTGGAATAAGCGCTTCTCTAGCAAGTACAAGGGCCTGAGTTCAATCTCTGGGTCTGCAAAAAAAAAAAAAAAAAAAAAAAAAAAAAAAAAAAAAAAAAAAAAAAAAAAAAAAAAAAAAAAAAAAAAAAAAAAAAAAAAAAAAAAAAAAAAAAAAAAAAAAAAAAATACATTGAACAAAAGAAAGTTTCTGCCTAAAAGGAACAGAAGGAGACCCTGAAAGTGGGTTGCCCCAATATAATGGTTTTATTTTTACAAAGTGTCTACCTTTATCTTCAAGGCCTCTAAACTAAGCTATTACTTATGTCTTGGGTTCCTATTGTTTGTCATTAAAAAGAAACCAGGGTAACTGCTGTTATCGCTGAGCTCTGTGAGTGAAGAATTGGAGGCTAAGCCAGGGTCTTGGCTGGCAGCAACACCTATTCCTGCTTCTCAGCACCCACAGCTAGTGTTCCAACATTATATAAATTTGCCTCCTGCCATGAAAACTGGAATGTAATAGCTCTGTGCTTCCAAAATAAATAGGAGTTTAGTTTCCTAGTATTTCCCGTCTTTTCCAGGTTCCTTTCAGGAGCCCAGTGTTAAACAAGATTAAACATGCACACAGCCAAATTCAGACAGGCTACTATAGAATTGCTGAAAGAGTGGACTTAAAGCTTAGCTGCTTGGGACAGTCTAGATTCAGCCCACAGCAAATGTTCTTCACAGCTGCTGCTTTGCTGGTAAACAGAAGAGAGAAGAAGTAAGTGATCATCTGCCTGTTTAAATAGTCCCACACTGAGATGCTAGTTGGTAGTGTGTGTGGTTTGTAGCATGGGTTTTTCCTTTACCTTTTTTTTTTTTTTGCTTGTGTTTTACCTCTACTTGATTGATTGGAACTGTTGCCTATCAAGGACCTCTACACTCTAAAGAAAAAGAAAAAGGATTTCACTTATAGAGCTCTGATGTCTAAGTTTTGGAACATGTCTGATGCCTTGATCTCAGCTCAAAATACAGAGCCAGGTTTGGAGGAAGACCCCCTCAGACTTCAGACTCCTCACTATGATAAATGGAGAAGCTGAGATGGGTTGAGGTGGGCATCAGGTTCTCCAAGCGTTTCCCTTCTAAGGGAGGATTTAGTTTTGCTTCCCTTCATGGGACTTGACTGACTCAGGCAGTCGTGTAACAGATGTGCCTTGTAGGAATCCCACAATCCACAGTCCTCATAGCCAGCAGTGTGAGGCGCCAATCTACTGAGGAGGGGGCTGGGAGCTCACTGCTGAATCCAGTGAAGAGGTCAAACTTGGTATCAGTGGCTTCAGGAAGAGGACATCGACCAAATAGAATTCATTTCTCATTTAGGAGCTACTTTTAAGGGCCCCCAAAAGAATACCTTAATGTTTAATAAACCTAAGTTGAGAAATGACCTATTTTAAGATTTTTGGGGGTAATCTATCCTTGTTCCTCAAACCCTGGGTTCTAGATGATATTCCCAAGAAGAATATTTGGTTTATGGACTTGTACGAGTCACCATCTTTTGCTTTCATTCGTCACCTGGGATTCTAGCACAATCTAATCAGGCCTATAAAGGACCAGATAGGAGAGAGAGAGAGAGAGACAGAGAGAGACAGAGAGAGAGAGAGAGACAGAGAGAGAGAGAGAGAGAGAGAGAAAGAGAGAGAGAGAGACTGTGATTGAGTGTAGAAAGCCACTGAACAGTAAGACAGTAAAAAAGCCAGGTTCCAAACTGGAACCTGAAGAGTGTCCTCTTCAGGCTGCTGCCACTTCTGGGGCTTGTTCAGAGCAGAACCTATGTTTATGGGGATCTTCAGGTGATTCTTATACACATTAAACTGCACAAGGCAGTGCCTGAAATCTGACATAATGAGTCTGGGCATGCAGACTTTGAACCACTCCCAAGGTCAAGGGCAGCTTAGCGCCGAACTGCTCAAGGGCACAGCGCCATGTTCTGGATCAAGGACTGCACTAGGCAAGTGGACTGGCCTGAGCTAGTGAAGCCTAATTTCTGTTTCTGCTGAAATCTCCACAAGTTCTTAGAGCAAGGACTACTTCAAAAACAAATAATGGACAAAAGGCAAGTCCAAGAAGTGTTGCAGAAAGAAAAAGGGAGGACCTTAGTGGATAGCAGTCAGCACTCTAAAGCAGTGGTAACTGCACCCATGCAATCTGGTCTTTATAAACAGATGTTGCCTTTCCGGGAGGGCATGGACTTGACTAGAGTGAGGTCACTGTAATAGCTATTCTGTCGTGTTCTCTGAGTGTCCAGCCTTATCTCACATAGTCCTTGCAACAGCCCTTTCAAGGAATTCTTACTACCTTCATGTGGTAGATGAGAGAGTGGACTTACAGAGGAAAAGCACAGTACTCAACTTCACAGTTCCATCTCTTTGACCCCAAACATCATTGAAGTTTAACTAGGATGAAGATTATCATAGTAGACTCCAGAAATGTGGAGGAGGAGTGGGAGGAGAGTTGAGATGGGGATTGGGGAGGGGAAGGAAGCGTGATGGGGAGTTGTTCCAAATGGCAGTGATGTCTGAGGTCACGCCTCCTCCCAGGTTCCAGGCCTTCACCCAAGCTGCTGCCCAAAGAGCAGTTGTACAGTCTTACCTCTGGAATGAAGAAAAGCAAAGCTTGGTAATTCTGGCAAAGTTTATCAGAGAGAGAGACAGACAGACAGACAGACAGACAGACACAGAGAGACCAAGACCAGAGAGACATGGGGGGGAGGACAGAGAGAGACAGAGAACAGAAAGAGAGAGAGAGAGAGAGAGAGAGAGAGAGAGAGAGAGAGAGAGAGAGAGAGAGAGAGAGAGAGAGAGAGAG
>PVKA01033833.1:0-24006 GCA_004027165.1 Ctenomys sociabilis | reverse complement strand
TACAGGGTGTTCAGGGTCTCACTATTGTGCTGGGGAGCTTTTCCTTATTCCATGTTTGTTAAGAATTTTATCATGAATTGTGCTGACTTTTTGTCAAATGCTTTTTTTTTTAACATTAATTGATGAAATTGTAACATTTTTCTACACTAGCATGTTGATGGGTGGTGTTACTCAGCAGTAATTTAACTAGACTCGTATACTTGAAATGAGTCCCAACTGGACATCAAGCATAGAATTATTATTCTGTGTTGTTGGATTTGACTTACTAATATTTTGTGGACAGTATTTTTATATCTGTGTTCAGGAGAGAGATTTAAAAAAAAAGGAGAGAGATTAACCTCTAATTTTCTTTTTTTGAAGTGACTTTATTTGGATTTGATATTTGGGTAAAAAATTGCCACAGAATGAGTTGAAAAGTCTTCTTTCTGCTTTTATTTTCTGGAAGAGATTGTGGTGGATTGGTATTATTTATTTTCCTTTTTTTAAAACATTATTTTTTTATTTTTTTTTTTTTTTTTTGTCTTTTTTGAGACAGGGTCTCATTGTGCAGTTCAGGCTGGCCTTGAGCTCACTTTGTAGCTCAGGCTGGTCTCGAACTCACAACAATCCTCCTGCCTCAGCCTCCCGAGTGCTGGGATTACAGGCATGCGCCACCACGCCCGGCTCAAAACATTATTTTATTTATCTATTTTTGAATATATTTAGTATAGGGTCTATAGGATCTCACTGTACAGATTGGACTCATAGTGATCCTCCTGGATTTAGCTTCTCAAGTGCTGGGATTATAGATGCCTGTCACCACGCCCAGTCTCAATTGCCATCTCATATGGGGCTGGCACGGCATGCTGGCAATCAAAACCTGGTCCCTGCTTTTGCCTAAGCAGGTGCTTTACTCTGCTGAGCTATCTGGCTGGCCCTGTTATTTCTTTTTCTTAAATATTTGGTAGAATTCAGCAGTCAAACCATTTAGATTTAGGCCTGATGCTTTTTCTTCTGTCAGGTTATTAATGACTGATTCAGTTTTTTAAAAATAGATATAGACCTATTCAAATTATCTCTTATTGTACATACTTTGGTAGCTTATTAAATTTGTAGGCATGATGCTTTTTAATGTTACTATTTTTTATTGCTTATGAAATTGATAGTAGTGGTCTTTTTACACTTTGACATTAGTAATTTATGTCTAATCTCTTTATCTGGTACTGGGAATCAAATCCAGGGCCTCCCTACTGCCCCAGGTAGCTGCTGTGCTACTAAGCTCTATCCTCAGCCCTCTAATCTGTTTTTCGTGCTTAGCCTGCCTAGAGTTTGTCAGTGTTATAGTCTACTCCACCACCCACTAGGGGGTTTTGTTGCTCTTTTAAAATTGATTTTGTGTTGTCAGTTTCATTTATTTCTTCTTCTTCCATAATTTTATTGAAGAACAAATAACAGTGAGACAGTTTCAAATCAAATTAGTAGGACAGATTCAATAATTAATGCATTGTATATTGTTTTCTTAGTGGTTATTTGTTGTACACGGTGCAGACATGATATTCTATTTACAAACACTATTAGAGCAGATTCCTCTATTCATTGAATTAAGAAAATGTAGCTATATACCTATCTTTTTTTTAAAAAGCTGATTTATAGTACAGTTGCAATAATTAATACTTATTACATTGTTATCTTCCTAGTGATTATCCATAGTACAAGAAGCAGACAGGATATCCTGTCCAAACACTATTACTGCAAATCTTTCTTCTCATGGAATTACATGAAAGTAGCTGCATATTTAGCCTAACTGTTCTGCTTATACAAATACAGAATGGTCTTTCCTTTGTATCTTTTTTTTTTTTGTTTAGTCCTGTCAGAGATGGGAATTCTATTGGCATTCAATTATTATAATAGGTGCTTGAATTTAGCAAAACACTCCAACACAGTCCAGCAGTCCACAATAGTAGTTGGTTATCTGAAGAAGTTGCTGACTAGAGCCATTTACAGCTCAGCTTATTATTATGGCTTTACTTTATATACCTCGTTTTTATACTTTGCTGCTGGATGGTTAAGACCAAGATAAAGCAAGACCTATATAACAAGAAATGTAACTTTGTATCTGATAAGGTCAGTCAAGTCCCCTCAGGGTTTATCCTGTAACCCTGTACTGCACTTCGTAGATCCTTTGTCAGTGTCAGCCATGTGGATGAGTCACAGCCATTGCTTGACCAGTTTGTTCTCTGTGAAAGCCTGTGAGAAAGTTTCCTCTCCATGTGACTGTCCTTAGGCACACTATACATCATTGATCACATTCCTCTGTGGCTCCATAATCTCTTTGATCAGAAAATATGGGGTACAACTGAGTTCCCTGATGTTACAGTACAGGTTCTCCTATGTCCTGAGTCTTCACTGACCTTGAAAGGCTAGGGCCAAAATGTTGGCTGACCTTGCAGCCCTTCCATTTTTCCAATTTTTGATCTGCAAACTTAGGTTGTTAACCCTCCAGAAGAGAAGCTGATTATTACCCTGCAACATATGCAGTTCATTTTACCCTATCTGTCTAAATAGCAAACATCTTAGGCATAATGTAAAACAGGTATTTTCCATCAAGTATTGGTGTATTGAACTTTAAGTCCTTACAGAATATGAGGGAAAAAATTTTTAAAAAGTACTATACACATATTATTATACAGAAATTTAGAAATCTAACCATATTCAGCCTTGTAGCAGAACAGTCCTGTAATATTTTTTTTCTTGTGTCTTTTTCTTTTTCATTTATCCCCCCCCAAAACAAAACAAAACAAAACACAAAACTTTTACTTGTGAGACAGTATGGTAATAATTGGTATGTCATGACAGGAAGTAATTTCATTTATTTCTGATCTAATGTTTATTTCTTTCAAAGTGGAAGCTTAGGTTATTGTTGTTTTTTAATACTTGGCAATGTATCACAATCCATTATTTATTTCAAAACATGAAGTTTAATTGCTGCATTGTCATTCATCCAGTGGGTTTGCCATAATTTTCTTAACCCATATACTCTTAAATCAGTGGGAAATTTTATGTGTATCTTTGCAATATTTATGTAAATTGGTACTGCCAGAAATATTTGATTATTAAACTAAAGCCTAGAAGAGAAATTCCTCAGGTAAGATGTTGTAAAGGTTTTTAATGGGTATTAGCACATTTGCCTCATTGGTATATCACATAGCGCATTTCTGTCCATTCTTAACAGCTCCAGATATTCATATTCCCTTATTAGTCCACTTTATAGGCAGTAATATATATCTAAGCATTTTTAATGTTAATTTTTTTCTGAAATGTAGTATGTGTCACAAGGTATACATACCTTATGTATGTAGCTCCATGAATGGTTTGAAAGTCAGTTCTCCCAAGTAACTAGCAACCCCGCCTTTTGTCACCTTGCCAGTCATCCTTTGCCTCCAGAGGGTGACTATGATTCTGAGTTACTTCACGTATTTTCTTTTGGTCTAGCTTCTTTAGTCGCATTCGTAGTAGCAAATATTAGGATTTTTATTACTCTGTAGGATTAACCTGGACATGTGCCACAGTTAAAAAAAAAAATTTATTCAGTGAACATTGGGATATTTTGTTTGTCACTGTTACAAGCATTGCTACGCTGTACATGTTTTACAAATGACACATTTACTTGCCTTTTTTTTTTTTTTTTTTTTTTGACAGAACCAGGGATTGAACTCAGGTTCTTGTGCTCATCAGGGAAGCGCTTATTCTACTGAGACATGTCCCTGGCCCTGACATATTTACTTGTGATATTAATACAATTTGAAATTTTTGTTAACATTTAAAAAAAATATTTTATACCATAGTTTTTCAGAGATGTTTGTGATTTTTCACTCATTTGCATATTTTTAAATTAAGGATTTGAAATCTGTACATATGTATACATACATATATATACATACATTCACATATCTATGTGTGCTTATATGTATATTTTTAAAAGCATGGTGTGAGGCAGGGATTCTTTTCTCCCTGGGTGGATATTGAGTGACTGAGCATCGCTGTGAAATGCACCATTACCCTAAAGGTTTTGTGGTGGGTGCCTGTTGTAATTAGGTTTCCATATATTCATGGCCATTTCTAAGCTTTGTACTGTGTCATGTGGGCTAGTTTTTCCTACCTGTCACCTTAATTTTATCTTCTCATTGTTGGATGAAAGGACTTCTTTCAGCATTTTGCCTTGTGGGCACATCTTGAGTGAAGTTTTGCTCTCACTTGTGCTCCGACAGCTGTATCCGGTATGAAGCATTTCGGTGTATACGTTCACCAGCACTGTCTACTTAAGTGTTACTTGTTTCCATCTGTGTTGCAGTGTGGATGACTCAGGAGATGAGTGTGTAGTACCCTTCTGACAATATGTCCATACCTGCATTATTTAATAAACTATACCATTACTTGCTAGGCAAGTGCTTATTCTACTGAGCCATCTCCCCAGCCCTTAAATTATACCATTAGACAAAGAATTTTGGATGAAAGCCATAATTGTTGGCAGTTTAATGTTGGTAAAGTTAGCTAAGTGCCACATACTCTTCTTCCAGCTCACCTTGCTGTCATTTCAGATTTACTTTCTTTGGGGTCAGACATGAGGTAGAGTGCTGTGTAGCCGGGTACATCCGTCACTAGTAAGCTTTCCAGGAATGACTTCGTAGGCATACCGCAAGGGCTGAGTCACCATAAACCAGCCTGTTTATTATTATTTTTTCCTCCTCTTTTTTTCAGAGCTAGGCCCAGGGTGGTAATTGGTGGATTAAAAATAGCCTTACTATTCCTGGATTATAAAGTTTTTGCTTTTGAATAATTAATTCCCCAGGAGGGAAGTTGTTACTATAATGTTTGAGACTTTAACTGCTAGATTAGTATAAGTAATATTCTGAAGAAAAATATCTGCTATAGGGTTTGTTGACTTTGGGATGTATGATTATGAGCTTCCCAATCCTTTTCAAATTAATCTGGCTCAGAGGTTTTGCAGATTGAGGTCTTTCTCCAACCTTGTCTTCTGCCTTCCTTGGGTAGATCTATTTCTATTCATCGGTGTCTGCTGCAGGATTGATGGACAGACTTTGCTAACAGGAAAGTTGCCAGCAAGTTTGCCTTTTGTCAGTAGTCTCAGACATGGAAGTCAGTACGTTGCTTACAGTGGTAGGAGTCTGTGTTGGTGTCCTGGGTTAGACTCTAACATGGCCGGCTCCTAGTTAATTCTGATGAATTGTCTCTTTGATGTCTCTTTACTGTTCTGTAGAAAGCGTCTCTCTCTTGCTTACCTCGGGATGATGGTCATCAACTTTGCAGGTAGATCCTCTCCCAAATGGGAAGTTTAAAGAGCAGTCTTTATAATCTTATAAACAGATCCTTTTCCCCTAGAAACTTTGCCATTTGTTATTCTTATAGTTGGCTTTGATTTTGTCTTCTTCTGCTTATAATCTCCTTTCCTTAGGAATCATTTTCTCTCTGAGTTTTCTCATTTCTTTGTCTGTTTCTTTGTTTTTGCATTCCCATGTCATAAATCTGGATTAGTGGTTCTTAGTATACAAATTATTTGTGAAGAACTGTCCTATTCCTTCAATCTCTCTCAATCTTCAAAAGATAAACACTATTCCATTTTACTCATTTGAGTTTTTGAATGTATACTGTAACTCTGTCTCTGGTAGTACTTCCCTTTCTTTAGTTGCATGGTTGACATCCTTTGCATTTACTCATCTTTCTTTCAGTTTTTCTTTCTCTTAACCTTTTCTCTTTCATCTTTATGTCTTGTGCTTCCCAGCTTTGTATACCTCTCTTCTTGTGTTTGCGTCGTCTTCCTCCTTCCCATGAGCAGATGTCCTGCTCCTAGCAGAGCAGGAGCAGTATGTTTTGTTTCCCATGAGTTACTGGAGGTGTGTGATTTTTCATTGTTGGCCACTCTCTCCAGCATTCCAGCTGATACACACGCTGAACCCAAGGCAAATCTGTTGTACTCCCTTTATTGAATTCTTGGCCTTGGAGCAGGAGAATCTGAACAGTAGCACACACTCAGCCACGCGGTTGTTCAGGGAACATTCCTCAGATAAGTTGGGGCTCAGCAGTGTTCTGAACTAAGCATCTTTAATGTTAGTAAAATAGCTATATCGTAAATCAAGTAGGCATTTCTTGGGGTGGAACATCCTGAAAATTTGTAATCTCTTAGTATTATAAATAAAGTTAAAATGATCACTCTTATTCTTCAGTATTTGTTTGCAATTTTTATCACTTCTAAGAGCTAAATTTTTAGAAATGCAATTACCAGGACAACAAATTTCAAACGTTTTTCAGATCCCTTAATTGTGTTGCGATGTTACCTGCTCAAATATTTGTACCGAGTCTACTCCCACCGCCAGAGCATGAGTGTGCCTGTCGGGCTGAACTCCAGGCAGCGTGGAACACTGCTATTTTAAAAATTCTTTGCTGATTTGATAAGCCAGAATGGCATCTCATTACTGCCTCAATTTGCATTTCTTTGATTACCAGCAAGTCAGTACCATATTTTAGGAGACCATTTTATCTTGTTTTGACACAGCTTCAACTGGTTTGTCTTGAATTGCAACTATCAAAGAAAACTCATTGAAATTAACAGCTGTAGACCTGGGATATAATAACCTCATCCAGAATATGTAGCACTGAAAACTGACTAATTAGAAGCAACAGAATTCTAACTCATAACTGTGTATTTTAAAATCTCTTTTATTATGAGCATTTAGAGCACCCAAGAGAAGAGAGAATAAGATGGCGAATTCCTTGGAACTGTCACTTTGACAGCTGTCAGCATCCTGTGGTTATTTCATCGATCTCCTCACTTTAGGAGGTGGGAGAGGCCCTGAAATATTTTAAATCAAATAACAGATGTAATATAACATATAAGAGCTTTTAAAATGGTGAATGTCTCCTTCCAGCACTTTTCTACGTAGGCTTTATTATCGGAATATATCACAGAAAACTGCACAGACCTTACATGAACAGCTGGGCAAATTATTACAAAACAAACACGACCAGCAACTGCTCAAGAAATGGAATATTAATAGCACCTTCGAAGTTGCCTCTTGGCCATTAGCCCCCATCCCTTCTGCCGCAATAAAAATAATCACTACTTTGACTGCTCACGCCATAAGGTAGCCTTGCCTGTTTTTGAACTTTATAGAAAGTGAATAATAACAACTTATATTCTTTTGTGAATATTTATAGCTTTTCTGTTAAAGACGCAATGCATTAGTTTCATCATGGTATTGAGCACAGATGTCTGCTTTCCTTACATATCCACACATGCTGCAGTTTCTCCATTCTGTTAGCACACACATTTACTGCAGGTTTGGACCATTGTGATCAGTCCTGGTGGTCCTGCACCTGCCTTTTGGTGGGCCTACATGTTTATGTGTGCTGGCTGATCTAGCTGGGAGTGGAATCACTGTGAATTTGGAGTGCGCACCCATTGAACTTCGGGTGGTAAGCACTGTGAGAGCAGTCTGCATTTCTAACAGGAGTGTGTGTGTGTTATTTCACACTCCTGCTGCTACCTGTTTTTGCCATTCTTTGTGGTAGTTGCAAAGTAAATTCTTTATGTGTGGATTTAATTTGCATTTTTATTTATTATTCACTTGAATAGCCTTTTAGGAGAGGGAATAATACTATTTTTTTTTTTTTTTGTATTGGGTAGAGGGTCTCACTATGGAGCTCGGACTTGTAGTGATCCTCCTGTCTCAGTTTCCCCAGTGCTAGGATCGCAGGTGTGCACCACCACGCCTGGATTCCATCACCGGCTCAGTGCGCCCTGGGGTGGGGCTGGTGCGGCATGTGGTGCTGGGGATATAACCCCAGTCTCTGTGCCTGCCTGAACAGGAGCTTAGTCCGTTGAGCTATCTCGCTGGCCCAGTAATATGTTTTAATTGCTTTTATCTGTGAAAACTTTTTATTTACTGGTGATGCTCAGAATTGAACCCAGTGTGCACACGTGCTAGGCTGGCACTCAGCTCCACCCACTCTGAAAACTCTTTTTTTCTTCCTATAGTGGAAATACAACTGGTGAGCTACATCCTCAGCCTTTTTTAAATTCTTTATTTTGAGACAAGGTCTTGCTAATTTGTCCACACTATGTTTGAACTTGGGTTCCTCCGGCCTCAGTCTCTCAGAATGCTGTGGTTTTAGGCATGCACCACCACACCTGGCTAAAACTATTTTTACTGAAGGCTGTGCAATACCATCAGGACTGCTGTTAACTTTTTTTTGTGTGTGTTGTCTTTGTCTTACTGATGTGTAAGGACTTCTTGATATGATATGATATGATATATGATATGTTATGATATGAGCGAGGGTGTTGTTTCACTCTGTGCTTTGTCCCTATATTCTCATACGTCTTTTGGTAAACAGAAGGCCAGTTCATCAGTTGAGGTTTTCTCTGGAGTGCAGTTAATCCTGTTTAAGAAAGCTATAAAGAGATTCTCATAGGTCATTCTTTAGGTGTTTCACACAAATTTCACTGTGCAGGCTTTTACCCCCTGCACAGGTATCCATCTGACCCAACACTTTCTGCCCTGTTTTGTGGAACCTATTTTGTCACAAATCTAATATCTCTATGTGTTTGGTTGGGCCTTTGTTCCACTGCCATACTTGCTCTTCTGATTATTGTAGCTTTATTAAGTCTTGATGTCAAGAAATCTCTTTCAACTTTGTTCCTACTTAAAGATTTGATTTGACTACCACAGTTTTTCAATTATGATCCTCAGTTTCTCAATTTAAAATCTATGTTGTAGGTAATATTGAATATATATATTCAATTGGGGGAGAGATTATATCAGGGATTAGCAAAAATTTTAGACTTAGCATGCCATGAGGTAGAATGAAAAGTATTATATGAACATTGCTAGAATAAGACACAATACATTTTTATAAATTTGTGTTTCTAAAATTTAAAACCTCGTGATTGAATACAAATTTTTTATTTTAAAGGGCTAATGAAAAAGAATGTATTGAAAAAAATGCATTGAAATCTGTGAAGGATGTAATACTTTAATTGGACTTCACAGTTAATATTGAGGGCAGTTACTCATCTATAAAATCCACTCTTAGTTCAAAGCCATCCACAAGCAAGTAGAAGACCTGACTTAGCTAGCAGTGCATAATTTACTGATTGTGGCATTATAGTATTCATACAAATCAATAAATATAGTAAGTATTTGTTTAGGATTCCTCAGTAATTTATAGTTTTCTGTATATGGGTCATTCATACACTTTGTTGAGTTTATTCTCAGCTGCATAATAATGTTGTTGGCTACCCTGGTGAATATGTTTAGATTTTTGTTTTATAATTATTGCAGATGTGTAGAAATTTGATTTTTGTGCATTTACTTTATATAAAACTTTTTCTAAAATGTCTAATATTTTATAGGTTTTAAATACTGTAATATGTTCCATTTCTTATAGTGCTAGCTTAGACATCTGATACAATGTCTAATAAAATTTGTGAGAGTTGATTTTTATCTTTTCTCGAGGTTAGGGGGAGTTTTCAGAACCTCACCAGCAAGTCTGAAGTTTGCTGTTGATTTTTCATGAATATTCTTCTTTATAGATTCTTTGTATTTCTAGCTTTCTATGACTTATTATGAATGAGTGCTGAGCTTTTATCCAATGCCTATTCTGCATCCATTGACACTGTATGATACTGTTTCTTTATTCTGCTAATCTGGTGAATTACATTGTTTTTCAAATACCAAACCACAGCCTATGTGTGAAGTAGGCCCAGTGTTGTTTTGCTTGGGTGCAGGGAATGGAGCTCTGGAACTCGTGCTTGCCAGGCAGACCCTTCACTGCTGAGCTAGCTCCCTGGCCTGCCAGTGCTGTTATTATGTCTCTGTTTAGTGTATTCTGGGGTTCTTTTGGGTATTTTGTCATTTTAGCTCTTACGTGTAGATGTTTGATCCATTCTGAATTCATTTTTGTGCACAGCACAAGAATGAGGATCCCATTTCACTCATTTGCACGTGCTTCTCTGCTTGTCCCAGTGCCATGTGCTGAAAAGACAGTTCTTTCCCTAGTGAATGGGCTGAGCGCCCTGTTGAAACCAGTTGGCCAGAAATACATAGGTTTTATTTCTGCCAAATCGGTCCCATTGATCTCACAGTCTATTTTATGGTATTGGCATACAGTCTTGATTAGCACTGTTTTGAAGGGATTTAGAAATAAGGAAGTGTGATGCTCTCTGACTCTTCACTTCCTAACGGTTTTGATTTTCTGGGTCCCCATCCCCATTTTGGGATCCACCATTAATTTCTGAAAAATAACAAGCTGGAATTTTAACAGGACTTTAAAAAATTTTTTTTTGGTATTCATTTTAAATAACATAAATCTCACAATTTTGATGTGAAAAGTCAGTTACATTTCATAGTATTGTAATATGGTGAACTCATTACCCCTATCTGGTCCTGAAACATTTCTAATCATTCTGAAATAAAGTCCCATACCCATTACATAGTCATACTCCCTGGCTTTCCACCCACAATACCTGAAATGGATTCCTGCGGTGTGACCTTTTTCTTTCCCAGAATGAATCCCATTTTTAAATGTATAATACATTGAAATAATGGAAGATTTGGTCATTGTTTAGGTGAAAATTTGTGCATCAAAAAGGTTTGGTCTAGTAGTTTTCTTTCTTTGTGATGTCTGTCTAGTTTTTTATGAAGACATTCAGAAAAGAGGTTATGAAGTTGTCCTTTTGTATTTTGAAAGAATTTGAGAATTATCTTTCTGGAAATGTTTGTCAGTAAAGTATCTGTTCCTGATCTTTTTTTTTGTGTGTGTGTGGGGTGTTTTATTTTGTAGTACTAGAAATTCGACCCAGGGCTTTTGCACTGAGCAACCTTCCCAGCCAGCCTCCCTTCCTTCTTTTCTTTTCTTTCTCTCCCTCCCCCCCTTCCCCCTCTTCCCTCCTCCCATTCATTATTACAATTTTCCTTAGTGATTGATTTGCCTGTGCTGGGCTTATGGTCCTCCTGCCTCAGCCTCCCAAGTTGCTTGGAGTTAGAGGTGTGTGCCATCGTGTCCAGCCAAAGTTTTCAGGTTACTCTTGATTTGTCATATAGGCGGTACAAATTTTTATTTCTCTTTACATCAGTTCTAGCAATTAGACATTTAATTTAGATTATCTAAGTATTGAGCCCTTAGCTGTCTATTTTCTTTAAGCACTTTGTTTCTGTGTGGTTAGTATTATTGTCAAAACTTTTTTATTTTATTTACAGCTTCTCTTTTTATTATTAGTCTTGTTGAAGATTTGTCAATTTTGTTAATCTTTTCCTAGAACTAATTCTCAGTGTTTTTTTTTCTTTTTTCTTTTCTGTTCTTTAGTGTCTTCTTATGTTGTCTTTTACCTCTGCTCTAGTCTTCATTATTTCCTACTCCTAGCTATTGGTTTACTTTTTTCCTTCAAGTTCCTTGACATAGATAGGCATTGATTTGAGGTCTTGTAAAAACATAGCTATTTACAGCTATTGATTTCCCCTTAAGCAAACTTTATATGTAGTCCCATATGTTTTGTTATGTTGTAATTTAATTTTCATTCATTTCAGTGTATTTCTTATTCCTCATGTGATTTTTTCCCTCTATAACCAGATATTATGTATTTTATGTTTCCTCATATTTAAATTAACACTACTAATATGTAATTGGCTTTGTATTTTTATATACTTGGAAAACTTTCTCTTTGAGTGTTTAGTGTGTTCATATTAAATGTAATAGTTGCTTTTATTTATGCCCCACCACCCTGCCCTTCTATGTTTTTCTCAGTCTTCCTGCCATATTTCATTTTAGCTAAACATTTTATTGTCAGTTTTCCATGTATTGGTTTTTAATGTTCACTTATTCAGTTATTCTTTTAGTAGCTACCCTGAATAATGAAACAAACACCTTTCACTATTTAAACCAATGTAAATTAGTCTGTATTATTTTGTAAATAACAATACTTGGAACGTTTCAACTATGTGAACTGTCTCACTGCTTTTGTGCTATTATTGTGTGTTTTACATTTACATTGAACCCCACAAACAGTACTGTTCTCGTTTCATGCAGTCAGCATTCATGATTTTCTGTTTTCCACACATTCCTCTTCACTGTGTTGTCCTATGTCTCTACTTACATCTGAAGAACCTCAGAACAAAGCGTAGCATAAGCACAGCACCAGCATAATTCTTAACAGAGTTGGCAGTGTGTTAGAACATAATTCAAATATGTGTCCCATTTTTTCTGATACTCTCCAGAATCATGATTTTTTAGTTACTTTTCTCAGAACAGCATACAAACAAGATTCCCACACTACTTAGTTGATACATCTCTTAATGTTATGGGTCTGGTCCTGTCCCTGTTTTTTAATGTACCATTTGTTTGTGGAGGAAAACTAGTCAGTTGTCATTAAAATTTATTGTATTCTGAATGAGATGATTGTATTATCTTGGTGCATTTTAACATATTCTATATCTCTTTGTAATTTTTGTAAAATGATAGTTATATGTAGAGTTGCATTTAAAATTTACTTTTCGGTAAGAATTCCCTAGAGGTGGCGCTGTCATTCCCAGTGCCCCAGCCAGGTGGCACGCAGTTTCTCCTGTATGATTGATTAGTGGGTTTTCTACCTGCATCACTGTGTTATTAGTGAGCAAAGACAGTTTTGGTTTTTTCAGACTATGTTTCTTTTCTTACTGGATTAACCATATATTCAGTGCATCACTGAAAAGCAGTGGTGACTGGGGACATTTTGCCTTGTTCCTGATCTTAGTAGGAAAGCTTCTGAGTTTTCTACCATTAAGTATGACATTAACTGGAGAGTTTATTTTTTATTTGTTCATCAAATTGAGGAAGGTCCCCTCCATTTTTAGTTTTCTGAGAGTTCTTACTATAAATGGGTACTGGATTCAGTGTTGTCAAATGTAAACATCTCTTGATGTGATTGTGTGATTTTCTTCATCCTGTTGGTGTGATTAATTACATGAATTGTGTTTGAAATGTTGCAGGAGCTTAGATATATACCACTTGGGATGGATCCCAAGTGATGGATCATTCTTGGTGGTGGTATATAGTTCTTTTTACACATTTTTGAATTTCATTGGGTAATATTTTGTTCATGGTTTTGGTATCTATATTCATGAGATTTACTCTATATTTTGCTTTTCTGTGATATTTTTAAATGAGTTTAGTCTGAAAGACGCTGCAATGAATTGGTGTCATTTCTTGAATGTTTGGTAGACTTAATCTATACATCTGAGTTGGATGTTTTCTGATTTGGAGGCTTGTTATTGATTCAACTTCTTCAAAAGATTTGGGCCTATTTACATTGTGAATTTTGTGAATTCACATCTTGTGAATTTTGGACCATTTCATTCAGGTATTCAAATTCACAGAATAGTTTTTTTTTTTTTTTGTATTGGGAATCATACTCAGGGCCTTTACAGTTGCCATGCAGGTGCTTGTGACACTGAGTTACATCCCTGATTCTAGATTTAATTTTAATAGTCTTCTAAAAATTTTTTATTTCTTGGCTGCACTGGGAATGGAACCCAGGGCCTTTGCACTGACCTGCTTCCTAGCCTTTTTCATCTTTTTGAATTGGGCTTTTGGTAGGTTAAGTTGACCAGACTGAACTCAAACTTGGGATCCTTCTGCCTCAGCCCTCAGAGTGATAGAAGCATCATGGGAACATACCAGCACGCTCAGCTTGCCTTCGTGAGGCTGACCCTTCTGTGGGATCAGTGATGATTTGCACTTTTATTATCTTAGTAATTGGTTCTCCTTCTCCATCTCAATTGTTAATTATCCTGGCTAGAAGCTTATCAATTTTATTCATTTATTCAGAGAGCCAGCTTTTGATTTTGTTGATAATTGACTTCTTATTTCCAAATTCATTAATTTCTGGTGTGATTTCAATTAGTCAGTCTTTGGTATCTGTGAATAGATTGATTGTAGGATCGACAGATGTTCAAGTTTATTGTATAAAATGGAATAATAATTGCGTGTGAAATATGCATATCCTCCGTATACTTTAAATTGCCTCACAATTATCTGTAGTACTTAATGCAATGTAACTGTTATAAAACGTTGGAAAAGTAAGGAACATTTCTGCACATGATCAATAAAAATGTAATTAAAAAGTACATTAGATCTGTGGTTGGTTGAATCCCTGGCTGTGGGAACTTGTGGACGCTGAGAGTCAACTTTTGTTATTTTATTGTTCTTACTCTGGATTTAACTTGTTCTACTTTTCCTAGTTTCCTTAGATTGTTGATTTTAGATCTTCCTTTTTAGCATTTGCCTACAGTGCTTCAAAGAGCCCTCAGAGCATTGCTTTCTCTATATTTTCTTCTTCTCATTGCTGAAAATTAACGCTCTGACACCACAGATTTTCTTTGACTCACAGCCCACTTACTTCAATGAGGAAGGGATCGTGGAAGGAAAGCTACTCACTTCACGGCGGCCGGAAGCAGGGAGCAGAGGAAGGAGCTGCGGAGACGCGCCCTTCCAGGTCCCGTCCTAGGGGCCCCTCCCACCCAGACTCCGCCTCGCCGCAGCACCTTCAGCCCGCAGCTCCTTAGTGGACAAGCCACTGATGAGGAGCCCTGGGCCGTCTAGACCTAAAGCACATGCTCTGCATCCCACGGTGTGTGACGGTGGCTTAGAAGCATGGCTAGGGCTTAATGTGCATCAGTGCGTAATTTTTCCACCTGTTGGGGTAGGTTTTCTTCTCTGAGTCTTGTAGCACTGTGTGCAGTACAGTTTGTGCTCCTAATGGTTCTTGTTCCTTGATCTACATTTTCACTTGTTAATTAAGGTTTAAGCTGGTTGGTAACTTAGCTCATCTTGGGAGTATAAACTTCTGCTCATCTTCTTTGGCAAAAAGGAATGCTTTGTTTGGCTGCTTCATGAATTATAATTTGAATTTATTTGTTCATTCTTATTTAAAGCAATGTTTTTTTTGTCCCCCATACGCAGTATAAAATGAAGGCAGTTAAAGCCATTTCAATACTAGGCAAAGTTTCTAAGGTTTAAGTTGCTTAATTTCTGTAGTGATATTAAATGTTCCATTGCTTTAGAAGCAATACTTGTCAATGGGGGATTATTTTTAAGTTGTGTGTATGTTAAGCAGTTCAGATTTAATTATTGATAGCATGCATTTTGGCCACTGTTCCATTTGGTTTCTATGGATTGAAGAGAGTGCAGAGACAGAAGCAGTGGCTTTGCTCCTGCTGGATTCTGTCTACCTCCGCTCTCATTTTGGTGTTACTGTGAGTTTCCTCCCTGATTGTGTTTACTCACTGACAGAACGTAAATGCGGGGCAGTGGGTGGGTGCTTGCTTGGTCGTCTACCACAGCCCCGGTCCCTGATCACAAATCGTTGAGAGACTTCAGTGACGCCGACAGCGCCTGCGGTGTGCTTGCCACAGCTTCGCGGCCCCCACGGTGTGGCGGGACTGAGGCTCTGGTGGTTGAGTCCCTGTGTGCTCAGTGCTGTGCCTGGGGCGATGCTGGTAGTGGGAATTCGTGCTTCACTATGTGCCAGGCCCATTTTACTTATTTTAGCTCTCTCATTTAGTCTTATAGCGGTACCATGAGCTGTATCGGTGCTGTTACGCGTCCAACTTTACCGCAGCCTAGGCAGCTCCCTAAGCCCAGCCAACTGGCCCCAGAGCCCACGAGCTTCTTTGCTCTCTACTGCTCGAAGTTGTCCTTACTCGACACTGTGTTCTCTTCCCCATCCCACATCCTCATGCCTTTCGACCTGGTACTTACCCATTTCTCCCGAGGTGGTTTCACAAGCATTTTTCATTTACCTTTGGACTTTTGACCTCAATTTTTATTCCATGTATTTTAGGTCCATGTATTGCTTCCACCTAAGAAAAGAATTAAAACCCACATTGAAAATCTGTCATAAGGATATGACCTGAAATTTAGAGCCAAGCCCCTCGCTGCTTTGCCACATAGCCAGCCGCGCACTCAGTGATTGCCTTTGGCTTCCTTGCCTCCCTCCTAGGTTGGGTTTCTGCCCACCACTCCGAGAGGGGCACATATTCCATTGAAAGCACATGAGAAACCATGGTGACGTTTCCCACAGCCATCATTGTGGTGTGAGGAGCAGACAGCTGAGCTGCTCGGCTTGCAGCTTCACAAAGCAGTTATAGTTTGGGTGTGTCCCCCGAAGGCCTGGTGGTGAAACCTTTCCGGGGTGAGGTCTGACGGGAGGAACTTAGGTCCCTGGTGTGTCCTTGAAGGAGAGCCTGGGACCCAGCCTTTGCTGTATGCTTTCCTGCCACCATGAGGTGGGCAGTGTCCTCTGGCCTGCTGCCCCACTGTGATGTGTGTTTCCCCACAGGAGCATGAGCCAAGAGGGCAAATGACTGTGGACTGAGCCTTCTGAGACCTTGAGCCAAAGCAAGCTTTCTGCTCTTTAAGTTGACTTATTTCCCTCCCTCCCTCCCCCTCCCTCCCTTCCTCCCCCCTTCCTTCTTCCCTCCCTCCCTCCCTCCCTCCCTCCCTCCACCATAACTGAAAGCTAATACAGTCTCCATTTTTATATTCCATACTATTGTACTACAACTGTCCCCATGAGCAGTGTGCTAACCAATTTGGAACCCAAGCAAATTACAACTACTAAGTAAATCTTCAAACTGAAAATGAAAAGAGTTTAGATAAAATGAGTGCAATTCAGTTGTGTTCCTATTTTTTAACAAAAAGATTGAAATAATAACAATGTCAGATAATTCTTTTAGAAAGGAATTTCTAGCTGTCATCTTTCAAGCTACAACTGTACCCAGTTATTGTTTTAATTTATTCTTACTGTTGTCTAGTGATATTTTGTTCTTTAGACTCAAGTTGCTTTAACTAATTTTAAAGCCTCTAAACGTATTCCAAGCCACTTCAGACAGGTGAAACGCAAATGTGAAGTGTGTAATCTAATCAACTTTAATGCATTTTCCCCACCAGCCCCCTAGTGTTGCTCTTTGTCTTTGGCAAGCTGGGAACTTGAATATGCTCTAGATAGAAAGGTAAAAATAACAAACCCGCTGTGACTTTTGTTGGAAATAATTATTAACTAGTAAGCCATATATGTCAAAGGAAAATCATAATTCAAAAGGAAATTAGCACCCTGCTACCTGTATTTTGTCACTAATTTTAAAAGTACGGTCAAAAAGTGTACAGTCAGAAATTTCTGAAATATACATGATGGAAGCTTGCTTTGGGATGAATGGTTTCAGAATTTTTTAAGCATAATCCTACAACAAGCTGTGCTTAAAACTTGAAACCTAAGAAATTTAAAATTTCTGGAGATTGTTTAACTCATAATGGGAAAAAGACATTTGAAAAGACTCATAAAATCTATTTTTAAATTATAGGTCAGTTTTAGCATTTTCAGCAAGAGTCTTCTCTAGCCCTGTCTCTTCAGCTCTGAGAATGTTGTAGAGAACCTGTAGGGGAGCCCTACATAGTAGTTGGGGTCCACTTTGTCTTTAATGGGTTTTCTGGGAATATTTTAGTGGAAAATTATGAGAGCCTCAATTATATGCGGCTGGTCTTTTTGTTTGATAAGCAAGATGTTCCTATTTATGCTCTCTGAGTCCTTATTTTAGTTAAGACCTCCTCCACTTTTGCAGAATATCTTGAGTATGTGACATTTACATTTTTACATAGATTGTTTTCCTTATTATGAACTTTTTACCTGTTGTGGAAATCTGGGGCAGTTAAAATGAAATAGGAGCTGGGGAACATAGCTCAGTGTTTTATAAATAAAGCAGTGTTTTATAAATAAAGCCCCGAGTTTTATTCCTGGTAACCCCCCACACCCCGAAAAGAAAACTAAACAGAAAAAATAAAACGAAACAATAAATAGAGTGAGACTATTTCAAGAAAAATTTTAAAGCAGGTAGAAGGAAAAATTGTTTCCCAAGGACAACAGAGTTTTAAATTTCTCAATAGAAACTGTGGAAAGTGTAATAGAATGTGGATCTTCAGAGAACTCAGATTGCCAGTGGCTGTCCTTCCAGGACTCTGTTCCCAGGGAAAATACTTCTTCAGAAGTGAAGGAGAAATAATTGTTTTGAAAGACAAAGTGCCTATTTTAGGAAAGAACATAGGCTAACAGTCACTATGCCATATTAATTAGAGAAAGAGCAGTAGTTAAACGCAAGTGAGTGCTTTGGGAGGGAATCAAGGATCAGAGCACAAATGAATGAACTAGAAACAGTTCCATAAGATAGAAATTATTATGAAAACCAAAAGTTGGCTATTTGTAAAGACTCATAAAACTGGTAACTATCTGGCAAGACCAATAAATAAAATGAGAGAAGACATAAATAAGCAGTATTAGCAATGAAAAGAGACATCACTATAGATCCTACAGAGATTAAAAAGGTGAGAGAATATTTTGTATATCTTTATGCCAATTATACTGGAAATTTAAGTGAAATGTATAAGCTTTGGAAACAAATCTTAAAAAATTCTCACTAGAATAATGTTTTATAATTATTATTATTATTATTATTTTTTTTTTTTTTTGTCTTTTTTGAGACAGGGTCTCACTGTGTAGTTCAGGCTGGCCTTAAGCTCACTTTGTAGCTCAGGCTGGTCTCAAACTCACAACAATCCTCCTGCCTCAGCCTCCCTAGTGCTGGGATTACAGGCATGCGCCACCACGCCCGGCTCTGTTTTATAATTATTAAATAAACTGATTTTGTAATTTAAAAACTTCTCAAAGGAAACTTAGATTGTTTACTTTTGAATTGACTAGCCATTCTTGAAGAACCAATGCCCACCTTACACAGCTATTTATTCTAAAATTGTTAATTTTGTTTATGACAATTTGTGGCAGAGGGGAAAGGTGATAGAATAAGATGGAAAGATACAGAAAAAGAATTTGATAGAATTCAATACCGGTTTATGGTTAAAGCCTTGTAGTACATGAATGCTAGAAGGCATTCTTGGTATCCAGAATGAGACTAAGATGTTCACTATCACCACTTCTCTTAAACATGAAATTGGAAGTCCTGCCTTGCTAGTGTTAAATGACAAAAAACAAAAAAAGCACAGAGTTATGATTAAAAAGGAAAATGCCACTGTCAATCAGTATACAGTTTGCATATCCTTGTGGAAAATGTGGAACTAGAAGTGTTTTCAGATTTTGGAATAGTTATATTTACATAATGAGAAATCTTGGGGAGGGAACCCAAATCCAAACACAAAACTAGTTGTTTCTTATGGATAGTCATACGCAGCCCAGAGGCAATTTTAGGGAGCATTTTTATTGTGCCTGTGTTTTGACTATCAGGTATGGATTGTTCCACTTGTAGTATTATGTAGACACTCAAAACATTTCAGATTTTGGATTTCAGGATTTTGAATTAGAAATGTTCAACTTGCCTAGATATGTAGCAAATCTTCCCATACATCTTTAAATTACATTCTTCTAATTAGGTAAATTTTATAAGGTCATGGGGTACTGAGGTAATTTTAGAAGCTGGTATTTCTGTATACAAACAATTCAAATAAAAGTTAAACATTAATTGAAAGAGGAAAAGTAAGATGATGTTGCCATCATATAGTAAATATAGTACCCAACATTTATTACCTACAAATTAAACTATGGAAATAAATTGATCTCACCTACAAAGAGAGATTTTTTTTATGTACTAAGTTTATTGGTACATTTTAGTCACACATATTGATCGCATTTGTCATAGGGAATTTGTACGTGCACATGGCATAGCCTGATGCTCTCCCATCCCCCTCCCCTCCTTCAACCCCTCTTCCCTTCCCTTCTTACACAAAAGCTTGGTTCCATTTTTTCCCTTCTTTTCTCATTTTTCTTTTTTTCCTCCTTTCTCCCTTCCCTATTACCCCTCTTTCCATGTGAACATTTTCTTCCAATTTTACAATATCTATTATACATCTTGGTTATGGAGAGAAATTTTAAAGGGCCATACATACGACATCATTTTGGACAATTTTGGATTACAGCAGTCTTATTTCAGTATTAACTGGTTCTGCTCAGTAATGGCATCCATGGCCTCCAGTGGCTGCTTAAATACTCGCTGTGTCATTACTCTGAATTGAGTTGTACTATGTGTATAAGATGTACGTTGCAGTTCACAGACTTAGCATGGAAGAAAGAATATCACATTTCCTGGTTATTTTAAAATATTAACTACTTTAGGAGATGGTAATATTTTGATACATTAAAATATATTAGAAGTAATTTTTCCTGTCAATGTCTTTTCCTCATGGTCACCATCAAATTTAAAACTACATGTATGGTGTGAAGTTTTGGCTCACCTTACATGGTAGTAGGTACCACTGGATACTGATTTAATGCCACGTCAGTGAAGATCACAGCATCACGCCTGCTTGCAGAGTTCAGGATAGGCAAGGGCCAAGACACTCTTGAAAAGGGACGGGAGAAGACCTGCTTTACCACAGTGTATCAGCTTGGGGGCTGCTGGCATTGTAGGCTGAGTGGGTCTGCACAGCGCAGGCGCTGGAAGAACTGTCCTGTGCGTGGTGAGAGGAGCAGCCTGGCCTCTACCCACTGGATGTCAGTAGCACCCCCACTTGTGAAAAGCAAAGCTATTCTGAAGATGTTGTCATGTGAATAATCTATATAAAGACGTTACAGCATTGTAATGCACCGCCCCTGTGGTCCAGAGTTGCCCCCGTTTGAGAACCACCATCTCTGGTGGACATAGCCGCTAAGCAGTGTGACATTAGGGTTAGGCTAAACAGTTGAATCAATAGCACAGAACAGGAAAACAAAACAGAACTGAAGTAGGCCCTTCCATAACTTTATTGTATTTATTACAATGGAGTATCCACATGGAAATAAGTTTAACCTCTAATTCCACACACAGAAAACGGCTTTGGTGGATTTTAGATACAAATGTGAAACAGTAGGTGACAAAATTTCTAGGGAAAAAATATGTGATCATCTTTATGTTCTTGATATTTGGAAAAATTCTTCAAATAGATATAAGCACTGGGGCCGGGGAAATGGTTCAGTGGAATAAGTGCTTCCCTGGCAAGCACAAGGGCCTGAGTTCAATCCCTGGTCCCACAAAAAAAAAAAAAAAAAAAAAGACATAAGCACTAATCATGAAAGAAATGAATAATAAATTGGCACTAAGAATTTTGTTTGTGCCAGCTCCACCCCCGGGGTACACTAAGATGGGGATTGAGATTGGGCGTGGTGACGCTCCTGTAATGCCAACTCCTGTGAGATTAAACACAGATGGATCACTACGGGGCCAGTCTACATAGTGAGACCCTGTAGACCCTTCCCTAAAAATAAAAAAAAGAATTTTGTTGAATACAATGAAAAAAGAAAACTAAAGTAGATGAAAATATCTTTAATGCCTTTATAACAGAGCTCTTCTGCTAGAAAACATGACAGATTTGTTGAGAAAGCAGGAAAGACAGACATCCAATAGAAAAATACTGTAGACACTAGAGCTTGTACTTCACCAGTGTAAAGATACAAAAGGCCAGAAACTCAATGCAAACCCACTCAGCTTCATGAATAATCAGGCAAGGCAGAGCCCAGCAGTGTAAGAGTGGCTGACATATAAAGAGAAGAAATATTAAGTGTTGTTGAAGATGAGAAACATGTAGAACTCTGGTATCCAGCAGCTGAAAGTGTGAGAAAATCAGTTTGGAAGTCAGTCTGAGACACCTGCTGCAATCGAATGCATGCGTATCTTATGATCCAGGGTTTTTGTCCTTAGGTGAGGCCTACAGAATGGTGTGTTTATGCATCGAGACAAGTACAGTGTCACTTGCAGCGTGTTATATGAGAGACCTCAAGGGGGCACGAGGGGGGCTCCTTACACAGTGGGGTTGTAAGGGGCAATAAATAGCATGAGAGACTTGCAAACATCAGAAGAATATGTGTCATAGACTGGGCATGATGACACATGCCTGTGAGCCTGATACTCTGGGAGGCTGGATTATGAAGAGCACAAATTCAGATCTAGCCTGGGCAACTTAGTGATTTAGGAAGAGCCTGCTTCAAAAATAAAATTAAGCAAGAGCCAGCAATATAGCTCAGTGCAAAGGCCCTGGGTTTAATTCCCAGTACCATTCTCTCTCTCTCTCTCTCTCTCTCCCCCCCCCCCCGTCTCAATAGCATTTCATATAATTTCCTTGAGTAGTCAGAATTAAACTCTTTAACATTGTAAGAGACAACAACAGTTGAAATCTAGAAATAATCCCAGTGTTTACCACCAGAGAGTGGCTGAATAAATTGTTGTATTATCATGTGATGGACTACTAACAAAGAAAGCAACCAAACCCCCGTACACGGCACCATGGTTGAATTTTATGAAGACATTATTGATAGAAGCCAGACATGACTGAACATATGATTCTGTTGATGTAACTTATAAGCACAGGCAAAAAATGCAGATGTCAGCACTCCAAGTCAGGACTGCTGTCTTTAGATAAAGAAGTGGACTGGGGCCTGTGGGCGGGGCCTCTGGTGATGGCTGCTTCAGGGTGGCCCCTGTGCTAGTGCTCTGGCTCCCTGTGGCTCCCCTCTCAGCTTGCTGTGGTTTGCAAGGTGAGAGAGCCCTGCTCAGGGTTTCCATGTGTGCATTTCCATCCCAGCCGCAGGGCGGTGGTGGTCTGCTTACCACCTCAGCCTTGGATTCCTACCTGGGAGGTGAGGACGTTAGTCACAGGCACACAGTGAACGCAGCTTGCTCACGCCTGCTGTTGTTTTTATTGTGTCACTGCCAGTTTATTTTTTCAAAGTATTCAACCCCAATTGGGATGATGCTGTGTTTATAAATCCATCATGGCTCTCCATGTAGGCCAGGTTTTCTTTAGCTCTGTCAGGAAAGTATTTTATTTACTGTAAGGCAAGTTGTTTCATAGGCTCTCGGTTTTAGTAGATGTATTGTGTAATTGTAAGTCAAGTATTCTTTGTCTTGTAGTTTGTAATCAGTTGTGGCTGACATAATAGCTACTACTTGGTGTGATTTATTGCTGTCACACTGATCCTCATGGCTGCACGGCTTAACACTTTTAATCTTGGGTAAAGGCCCCTCATTTTGCACAGGAATAAAATGATACCCATTGCATGGCTTGGGATCATTGTGCTCCCAGTTCACATTCATTTGAGCCATTTTCATTCGGAAAAAATCACTTTTTTCTCCGAATCTTAATTTTTTTACCTGATGATGTTAAGTTTTCAAGAAGCCAGTTGTATTACTTGTAACTGATGATTTTTTGTATATTTTCCAATAATTCTTGTCTTGGCCTTCTTGCTTTCACTGTAACTTGCAGAAAATGTTAAAATAAAAAATAATTCCATGAATGTTCCTCTACAGTCTTGACTAAATTGGAGTGACTTTTTAAAGGCCACTATGATTTTCATGAACTATTAACTCGAAAATGTTTTTCTTTACATTAACAGTGTTTTTTGGGGCCGTTAGATGGCTCAGTGGAATAAGTGCTTCCCTGGCAAGCACAAGGGCCTGAGTTCAATCCCCAGTTCTGAAAAAAAAAAAGACAATTTTTTTTAGTGTTTGGATTTACTAACTGGTTTTTTATTTTCTATTTTAAAATCAAAGTTGGCTTTTATACTATGTATATCAAATACTTTTGGATATCTATGAAAGTGATAGTTTTCTGTGTTGAATTATTAGCATGATAAATTGTGTTACCATGCCTGTCACCCTATATTACATCATCTCTATATCCTTAGACTTTTTAACATAATACTGAATTTCATTTTCTAAGTTTTTCCTTAAGATTTTTGCATATATAAGAATGAGATTGGTCTGTAAGTTTTTTTCCTGTCTCTGTCACTCTCTCTGTGTCTCTCCATCTGTTGTCCCTCCCTCCTTCCCTCCCTCCCTTTCCTTTCCCTCATTTAGCCTTAGAACAATTCTAGCTATGTGCAGGGGGGCCAAAATATTTCTTTCTTTTCTTGCATTGTCTGATACATTTCCAAAGGAACTTTTG